>JAHQCQ010007548.1:0-20633 GCA_023539305.1 Ilex asprella
TATATATACATATACATATATATATATATATATATATATATATATATTACGAACAAGCCCATGGGGGCTTTGTTTCAAGGAAAATGGGTGGCTATGAAGAGAAAGGGGGAGAGTGATGGTTTGGGAGAGAAGAAGTGGGAGTGTCATCATTGTGCATGTGTAGAAAAATATAAAAAGCAGAAAAAAAACAAAAGAAGAACTCTTCAAAGCAAAGCCATTCTCAACTAGGGCAAGGAAGACCAAGAAAGGAAGAGGAAAAAAAAAAGAAGAAGAAAGGAAAGAGAAGAAACGAGTTTGGGTGGTGGTCTTGGTGGTGCAAGAGGTAAGTTATGAGGAACCATTTTCTTTATATTTTCTTTGTTTCTTGGAAAAAAAAGAAAAGAAAACTAGTATGAAATTATTGTTTGAGATTTGAGAATTTAAGCATGCATATTGGGTGTTGTTTATAATTTGAGGATTATGTTGATGAAATGGTATAAAAATCAGTTAAGCATGCATGTTGGGAAATTATTTGAGATTTGAGAATTTTGGTTATGTATATAATAGAATGTTGCATGTAGATATTAAAAGGATGTTTGATTATGTGTGTATAATACCATGATTTTTGGTAAGGAAATTGATATAAGGTGTAGGTGGGTATGTAGCATAAAGTGTTGTTAAAAAGAAATTCAAGAAAGTGAAATTGTTGTATAGAGGTAGAATTTAAATTAAGTAAGATAATGATTTAGTGGGTAATCTAGCAATGGTGTAGAAATATTTATTGAAAGGTATGAATTCATGGGTGTATAAAATTACAAGAAAATATGTATATTTTATAATGTTTTAGGGGATTATGTAGATTCAAGTATATTTTGTGGGAAATGGTAATATTGTGGAAAATATATATTTTGGGTGTTTTGAGTTTGTACAAATAGTAAGATAATGAATTCGAAGAGGTTAGCTTAATTTAATTTAAAAGAATTTTACTCGATGTACCGGTAATTTATATATTTTGAAAAATATTATCGACTCAAAAAATCGATTTATACAGATAATATTACTTGATGCGAATGCATTATATGAATCAATGTGATGCAAATATTAAACTTGGTTAGAGTAAATTATCTCAAACTCAATTGATGTTATGTGTTTGAATGAAATTATGGACATCAGGTGTGTCAGGTCCAGAGACAAACACCGCAAGAAGCGCCGCACAAAAGGCTCCAGCAAAAGGATCATCCCCACGATAGAGCTTTCCAGGAGGTAGGTGAATTATCCTACAATCTCTTTATATTCCGATAATTAAGTTGTGAGACTGATAATATTACAAATTTGGTTTGTAATTTTTAATGCATAAAGGTGATGATTTAGTTAAGTTGTGGAAGAATGTAGTGAGCCTTTGTGGTCTAGTTAGTTGGAATCCGTCTGTATGACGAAAAAAATGGAATTAAGAGTATAGATTAGAACACAGGTTATTTTGGGATTAACATGACGGTTCGCATGTGTGACAAGTATCTACATGATGGGGTTCGGTTATGTGATTGATATGTCTGAGTGACGAGCGTCTGCGTGACGAGATTCAGATACGTAGTGGAGTTGATTTGGTGATGGGCATCTACATAACGGGAATTAATTTTTCGCACAATACTTCCGTTTGAAATGATGAGGCATGAAACCGTTTGAATGACGAGACATACAACCCTCTAAATGACGAGATATTAAACGGTCTGAATGACGAGACATAAAATCGTCTCAATGACGAGACATGAGTCTTCGTGACACAAGAACATACACACAATAAGATCGTCTAAGTGATGAAAATTAATTATTGAGAGGAACGATCTAAGTGACAAGAAGTAGTTCGAGTATTTAAAATATCTAAGTGACGAATTAAGTTTTACAGCTAAATCGTTTAGGTGACGAGAACGAAAATCATCGATAGTCACAACTTGTTCAAAATATAGAAGTTAGTGACTGGAAATAAAATGTCTAGAAGTCGGACTGCATCCTTAAACCGATTGAATTTTATGGGTATGTTGCCTGAGTGGCAAAACAAGACATTCCATTGTGAGACTGTTGAGTTTTCGAGATAGATTCTCGTAAGAGAAATTACGAGGCTGTAGGTAGTGTATTTCCGTGGTTGGGTTAATACATTATAATATTTGTTGACTATTTTTTTTGGTTTGATACAACTAAGTACTCACTGGAGTTTTCTTTAAACTTGCCCAGGTAATTTTGGTTCACCTTCTTGATGTCCACTGCCGAAGTTAGAGACCGAGTTGGGAGGGGTCATGAGTGAATTTGAGTATGGTTAACTTTTTGGACTATATACTTAACTTTTAAATGTTATGGATGTACTACAATATTTTGAGTTGTATTTACTTCGTATGGTATCGGGCTGGTGTGCTCGCTTTTGGTGTAACTCTTATGTTTATATTTAGTAAGTATTGGACTGACGTACTTTTGTATAAGAAGTCAATGGTGTCGTTTTTTCATGGATGGCCTATAAATCTCAAAGAAAGATTTTCACAAAAAGTATATGGTGTATTTATTTCATATTATGGTAATATGTTCGGGTTGGGTGCTACAATTTTTGGTACTAGAGCCTAGGTTTATAGGTTTTGTAAACAAGATTGTCTAAGTCTGCAGTGGACAGGCTAAGGTGTTCGAGTCAGTGAACAGGTACGGGTTTGAGGTTCTAATAAAAAGTGTGCATGTGTTTGCTTATGTTGTGAATTACAGCCAACTTGTTGGAAGTGGAATGGATCCTCCCAAAGGTCAAAATCAAGGGGAAGATGAAGGTTCCCATGCACCTGCTATGGCCGAGGTGAGTAATCGACAATAATAGGAGGGTAGGGAAGGTGAAAAAACCCCACCTGATATGGTTCAAAGGGCATTTGAAATGGTGGTGCAGATGACAACATCAACAAATAGGCTTGTTGAGTTACAAACGTAAATTCAAGCAGCGGTACATGCAAGACCACTTGCACCTGTTAGGGAACCACATCCGACAATACATGAAAAATTTATGAAGTTAGATCCTCCAATGTTTGCGGGATCAATTAACCCGTCGGAGGCGGAGGATTGGCTAAAATGTATGGAGTCAGTATTTGAAGTCATGAATTTTTACTGATGAACGGGTTACTTTAGCAACTTTTATGCTCAAGGAGGAAGCACAGTTCTGGTGGGAAACTGCCAGACGATTGTTGATAGTGCAGGTCGAGGAAGTTGAGGGACAGGTAGGTGATAATGATGCACATGTACTTGAACACATTACCTAGGGGTATGCTATGTGTTTACATTTTTTTCCCTACTAAGTGTTTGATAAAATGCTTAGAAATTCAAATATGTTATTTGGATTAAAATCACATGTGACATGCTTGAGAATGTTTGTAGAAAATGGACACGTTTATTATATACTTTATAATATGATGAACATGATGATATGAATTACAATTATACATTATATTTGCATAAGCACGAGTAACATCGCAGTCAAGGGCATCAGACATGAATGTGAATGTGTGTGCATGTTTTTAATCATACACTATTCTTGGTGGATTAATACGTGGGCTCGAGAAAGTTAGACCTAGGTCTAGCTGAGCCACAAGGGTTTGCATTGAAAAATGTGTTAGGGTTAGCAAGAAAGGCTAAATTCTCCCTCGGGTGCAAGACCTAGAAATTTTGAATATGCACTCCCGTTAATATTGAGTACATAAAGTGTGTTGGTGTACGTGAAACGGTTGGTGAAAATCCATAGATGCCGTGTCGGTTAGGTGACCGTTGGTGGAAGTCCATTAATACCTACCACAAGAAAGACACATGTTTTTATAAAATAGTCATTGGATGTCTAACATCAATGGCGGGTCCTTGGAATGCCCAGATGCATACACATGACAAAGTATGTGTTAATGGAGCCAGTGGGGCTCGGTTTACATTACATGTGTGAGTTCTCATCTCATGGCATGACATGAAATTGTAGTATTAATTTATGCAATTTATGTATTTGAATAGATGCTTGACATGATGATTTGCACGTGACATTTCATATGCATCTGGACTGGGAGATGATCTCCATAGGAGATACCCTATTGAGCGTGACTCACCCTTTATGAGAATACATTTCATGTACCGGACAAACATCTGTAGGAGGCCTTCCTATGGACCCGCTTTGAGGAGATAGCCAGGTTGTGGCTCTTGAAAATTCACAAGGGACTTTGTAGTCCCTTGTGAAAATTCACGTTTTGGCCTTGTATATTTTGGAAAACTAAAACTTGTATATTCTTTTGGAACAAAGGCATGTAATTGGCACTTAATGTATGAACATTTGTTCTCTTATGAATAGATGTTGTATGACAATGGTTGTGGATGGATATGAAATGTATGAAATTGATGAGACACTTCTGAGAGTGATTAGATCTACGATGCGTGTCATCAGCACAAAGGTACATCAAATTCCCTTGGAAAGGCCTCCTCGGCACCGAGGCCCCCTGCTTTGACATATACGTTATCCTCGCTGCATAGGTATCTCCCTCTTCTCTTAAAAGCATGTATCCCTCGGCTCCAAAGGTACCTATTCCTTATACGTTATCATTCCCTGAGGTTCTGAGGCATCAACCTCCACCCCCGAGGCAACCATGTGTCATCGATTTCAAGGACTTACTAAAAAGATCTAGTCTTGCCACATGATTCGTGCTCCTGGAAAGGCTATTGATTGACAGCTGATCAGTCTCCACTAGACTTAGAATGATGATGGTACTTTGCACAATGAGGTTAGGGCCACAGTATAAAACAAGACACTCTGCCAATGAAAGTTGGACACATGGCATGCAGCAGGTGCCAAAGGAGGGAGAAGTACAAGCAAACCCTTGCTAACATACGATAAAGTCAAGAAAACCTTTAATGAGCCCTCAGGCGAGATGACACCCGTAAATGCTAGTTAAGCAGAGAAGAACGAGCATTCAATACCCATTAAATGCTCTAGGGACCGAGCATTTAATACGTCATCATTAAGGAAGGGGCAATAATTGCTCGGGGGCCCGAACAGTTAATTTTGGGGTCCCCCATGTAAAATAAGGGGCACACTGCCCTATATCTGAACACTGCCTACTGTCTAGACTCCAAGTAATGATGAGTCCCTGGTGAGTATAAATAGTCTTAAAAGTTACAATACAAAGGTACGCAAAATCACCCCTCAATAGCCATACAGGGTCTTCTTCTTCTCCTCTCTCAAAGGACTGACTTGATCGTCGAAGGAGATCCACCGAAAAACACTCTGGCGCTTTTCTGACGTGTTTTTTGTGTTCCTAGAACTGCCTCTAATTCTCCAGAATCAATGGAACAATCCTAAAACAATTCATCACCACTCCTTAGGCCCTCTTTAGCCCCGTCAACTCGTTCCTTGTGGCGGGATACTCAATTTTCTTGATGAACACAAGTTCACCAAAGGAGAAATCTGCCACCTTTATATATTGTGCAAAATTCGACGTGCACAAAAATGCTTGAATATTGATGTTATGTCATGGAATGGTCATAATATTATTAGAATGCACAAGTTGTGTTTTGGGTAGAACTACTTGTACAAAAGAGACTCTGCCTGAATTTCATTTAAGTTATAGAACCTGGTGAATGGGATATTACTACGTGTTATCGGGTTAAGCGGTATCACAGATTATTCTGTGGGTGGATGAGTGATCAACAAGTTAATCAGAACCCCCAGAAATTGGGGTGTCACAATACTTTGGAGCTATTCCACCCAAAGACCCTTGGACTGTTCTAATCTAGTCTTTATATTTCGCAGTAAAGTTTGATTAGTTACCTCCGTCTACCCGTTTGCTTGTGAATGACCAGAGGAAGAGTAATGATTGTGAATTTTGAGCTCATAAAAGAACTCCCTAAACTTTTCGTTGTCAAATTGCTTACCGGTGTCACTTTATAATGAATTGATGTTTTTTCGTAATTTATACACTTGGATAGATGAAGGAGGGTCTAGGTTTTTTTTTTGATAAGTAATGAAAGATCAAGAGTTGGACTAATGAAACCAACTAGATCCTATCAAATGATCAATATTGCACAAATATTGTCACCCCTCACCCACAACAATCTCAACAGTAAAATATAAGAGATTGTTTGTTTTAAATGGAAAATAGTAGATATTATTAGAGAAAAGAAAAATGATATATCGAATTAACTAGAAAAAGCCAAGCATCATGATAATTGTTTGACACGAAGTCACAAGCTAAGTTTCATAAATTTTCCACTATGTTGCTTATTTAGTGATCACTACAACTTGCACAGTAATTAAGTTGAACATAATAACACAAGAAATTTCATTTTTTTTCTTGGTAAAACAAAAAATTATTTACCTCCTATAAGCAATAAAGAAGAAGAAATGCATGTAATAAAAAGGGGATATTTGCTTGGTTAAGCCCAGTAGGCCAACAAAATTTGCATTTCATAAAAAATTTAAGATGAATAATACAACAACACATCATCATAATAAAAAATTTCCACGTAATAGCATAAGAATTTTTTTTCCAAATTTCCAAAGTTTCTCAAAACTCTCTTTATAGATAAATATACGAAATTGAAAATATGAAAACCAAAGCGAATTGCTATCATGCTTTAATCTTCACACATAGACTAAAAAAAATATTGTACCATTCTATTTGATCAACAAGAAAGTAGAGAAAAAGTTGAAAATTGAAACTACATTACTGTAACACCCCCAAACACCCCCTTGGACGACATTACATTCTAAAATCATTCATATCATGAGAGCCCTAATAAAATCCCTTAAGGAACAAGACTTCATTTATCATCCACAAATAATTACAACATTATCTAAAAGAATAAGCTCAAGTCATGGCTATTAAATCTCAAAAATTAATTAAAAAAACGCAACAAAATAAACAAAAGAAACTAGACAACACAATGTTCCAAAGGACTGTCCTAGTCTAGTACAAAAAGAAAGGAGGTCGTTTTATGCGTGTACTTTGGGATCCACACTCCCGTCAAGTGGAGTCTCCCAAGTAGCGGCCTCCTCGACCCTTGCGTCCTCCTCTAGCGGGTAATCTGAAAAATGTTAGCTCTAGGGGTGAGCACGAAGCTATGTAGAAAAATTCTCCCAAACCCATACAAGGTTTAGAAAAGCATTTAAAACGGTTGGTCTCATTTTTAACATAACATAGATACATAATTTGAAAGAAACCGGTGACATTTAAACAGGACCTCAAGTTTATTTAAAAACATTACTTAAATGAATAAATGAGCACCTCATACAAATAATAATGATTAATGATTATAAACAATTTCCAACAATTCTTTTGGTAGGTGGCATACTTTGGGGTAACCTCCACCCCCCATTTTTGGTCACCTTTGATTCTCAAGCATCCTTGTCGGGAACCTCCTAGGAATGGGTGAGCATCTTTACATGGAACCTCTCACTAATCTTTAAATTGTTTCCCAAGCATCCTTACAGGGAACCTCTTAGGAATGGATGAGCATCCTTATATGGAATCTCTCACTAATCACTACATTGCTTCCTAAGTATCCTTACCGGGAACCTCTTGGAAAGAGGTGAGCATCCTTACAAGGAACGTCTTACTATAACAGACTTATTTCTCAAGCATCTTTACCGGGAACCTCTTGAGAAAGGGCGAGCATCCTTACAAGGATGCTCTCACTCATGAGCATCCCCAAACAACTCAACCAAGCATACAATTCTAACATTCATCTCCATTTACAAGCATTTATCCAAAATTCTTAAAATATATCATGCAACAATTCGACAACCAATTGAGAAAAGTACATGAGATCACAAAAGCATCATTTTATGGTTCCATGTGAAACACTAAGGTTTTGAAATTAAGAATAAAGCAAACTTTAGAGAAAATTCTATCTCTCTTGAAATCTAGGGTTTTTAGCCAAGAACAAGGATTTAATGGTTACCCACCATTAATGTTGTTTAAAGCATAGTAATAATCATAAGGATATCAAGAATCAATGATCTATACCATACATATAAGATTTATAATGGAAAGAGTACATATAAGTAAACTCTAACCTCAATGCAAGCGAATGAGAGAAAACCCCTACCTTTTGTTTTTGAAAAGTTGGATTTTGATGGACTCCAAGGTGTAAATCCCTTCAAATCAAGTGTTTCTCTCTTCCTTTCTTCCTCTCTTTTTCTCCTTTCTTCCTCTCTTAGGGTTTCTAAAGTTGGAGAGGCCGAAATAGAGCCAAAAGAGGCGAAATAATGTATTTATAAGGCAAAAATCGGACCAAGATCGTGACATTTAAGTTTCAAAATTCTTTCCGTCGAACTCTCTGGACCATTTAGTACCGGTACGGTTCAGTACCGATACACAGTACCGGTACGGTTTTTTCCAATTTTTTCTATTTCCTCTATTTTTCATTTTCAATCCATCTTAAACCCTTCCAAAGCCATCTTATGCATATCCAACACCTATTTCTACACCAAACCTATTTTGTACAAGTTCTAGGACCTTAAGTTTCATATTTTTACATATTCAAACAAAAAATTCACTGTTACTTCCACTAACCCTTTAAATCTTTACTTTTCAAATCTACCAAGATTTAAAGACACATCACTACACATATCTACCTTTTTACCACACTCATTACTATATATATATTTATATGCACATATAAAAGAAAATGTGGGGTGTTACAATCCACCCCCTTAAAGAAAGTTTCGTCCTCGAAACTTACTTCAAGTAGCAAACAAATATGGATACTTCTCCCACATCTCTAGCTCCGGTTCCCAGGTAGCTTCTTCCACTCCATGGTGTTGTCACAAAACCTTCACTAGTCGGATGGCTTTGTTGTGGAGCACCTTCTCTTTGGCATCGAGAATCTTCATCGGTTGTTCTTCATAGGTTGCTCCGTCTTGAATTTCAATATCTTCCAAGTCTACGACGGGCGTTGCATCCGATTGACACTTTCTCAACATGAACACGTGGAACACATCATGTACCCCCGACAACTGAGCTGGTAACTACAATTGATACGCCGCTTTGCCTACTGCTTTGATCACCTCATATGACCTGGTATATCTTGGCGCTAATTTCCCCTTCTTGCCGAATCGAAACACACCCTTCTTGGGTGACACCTTGAGAAATACGTAGTCTCCCACCTTGAATTCTAAGGGTCTTCGTCTGTGGTCCGCATAGCTCTTTTGTCTACTTTGCGTCGTCCGTAGCCTCTCTCGGATGAGTTGAATCTTCTCCGTAGTTTCTCGAACAATGTCCGGTCCAAACAAACTACTCTCGCCCGCTTCTAATCAACAACTCGGTGATCGACACGGCCTTCCATACAATGCTTCATACGGTGTCATCCCAATACTTGCTTGAAAGCTGTTGTTATAAGTTAACTCCACCAACGATAAGTGGTCACTCCAACTCCCCTAGAAGTCCAATGCAAAAGAGCGTAACATATCCTCCACAATCTGTATCACCCTCTTGGATTGGTCATCCGTTTGGGGATGAAAAGCCGTACTAAAGTGTAACTCTGTCCCCATCGCTTGTTGTAGACTCTGCCAGAATCTCACTACAAACCTAGAGTCACGATCCGACATAATCGAGAGCAGAACGCCGTGTAACCTCACTATCTCACGGATATACATCTGGCTCAAAGTCTCGAATGTATCCGTGGTCTTCATACACAAAAAGTGAGCGGACTTGGTGAGTCTATCCACAATGACCCACACTGCATTATGCCTACGCAACGTCCGTGGTAAACCCGACACGAAGTCCATGGTGATGTGATCCCACTTCCACTCTGGAATATGCAACGACTGTAGGACTCCTCGTAGTCTTTGATGCTCAATCTTCACCTGCTGGCACACTGTACATTTTGCCACGTACTTGACCACATCTTGCTTCATTCTCCTCCACCAATACTGATGCTTCATGTCCCTATACATTTTTGTGCTACCGGGGTGGATAACAAACTTGGAGCGATGACACTCTCCAATTATCTCCTCCTTTAAGGATGAGTCATCAGGCGCACAAAGCTTCTCCCCATATCTTAACTCTCCATTCTTCTATGATCATCCCTCAATCGCTTCTCTATTCTCCAATCGGGTTCTAATCCTGTCGAGTTTTGAATCCAGGCATTGCAACTCCACTACCCGTCGCCGAAGCGTCGATTGAGCTACAAGGTTGAATAGATATGGTTGATACTCCGGCCCATCCACCCATAGATCATACTCCTCTAATGAATCAATCATTTTCCACCTATTTACCGCAAGAGAATTGATTTCACCTCGAGACTTCCTGCTAAGAGCGTCGGCAACTACATTGGCTTTCCCTGGATGGTAGTTGAGGGTGAACTCATAATCTTTCAAGTACTCGATCCACCTTCTCTGCCAGAGATTCAAGTCTTTCTGTGTGAAGATATACTTGAGGCTCTTATGTTCAGAGAACACTTGAAATTTCTCTCCATATAAATAACACCTCCACAACTTAAGAGCAAAGACCACGACGGTAAGCTCTAAGTCATGGGTGGGATAGTTCTGGTCATGAACCTTGAGTCATAGGAAACTACCGTTCCTCTTTGAATTAGCACACATCCCAAGTCTCGTAGTGAAGCATCGGTGCAAATATCGTATCTTTCCCCACTATTCGGAATAATGAGGATAGGAGTCGTCGTCAACTTCTCCTTCAAGGTGCGAAAGGCTAGTTCACACGCTTGAATCCACAAGAATTTCTCTCCCTTCTTAGTAAGGCGAGTCATCGGCATTGCTAGCTTAGAGAACCCTTCCACAAACCTCCGATAGTAACCTGCCAAGCCCAGAAAACTACGCACTTCTGTCACATTCTTTGGTGGTTCCCATTTCATCACCGCCTCAATCTTTGCGGGATCAACCGCTACCCATTGCTCAGACACAACATGGTCAAGGAACTTCACTTCCTTCATACAAAACTCACACTTTCTCATCTTCGCATATAACTTATGTTCTCTCAATGTTTGTAGCACAATAGAGAGATGACGAGCATGTTCCTCCTAAGTTTGTGAGTAAATCAATATGTCATCAATAAACACAATGACAAATTGATCGAGGTAAGGCCGGAAGACTCTGTGCATCAAATCTATGAATGTTGCTGGTGCATTCGTCAATCCGAATGACATCACTATATACTCAAAATGACCATATTGATACGAAAATCAGTCTTAGGAATATCCTCCTCTCGGATCCGTAATTGATGGTACCTGTGCGAAGGTCAATCTTAGTGTAATACTTCAAACCCCTCAACTAATCAAATAAGTCATCAATTCTCGACAACAGATACTTATTCTTCACAGTAACCCGATTCAACCTCCAGTAATCCATTCACAATCGTAGGGTCTCATCCGATTTTTTCACAAAAGGACCGGGGCTCCCCATGGTGAAGTGCTTAGACGGATAAACCCAATCGCCAACAAGTGATACAACTGCTTCCTTAGCTCCTTTAACTCTAAAGGTGTCATTCGATAGGGAGAAATGCATATGGGTTCAGTTCCCGGATAAAGATCGATCTTGAACTCAATTTCCTTAGGTGGCGGTAATTCGGGTAATTCCTCGGGAAAAACATCTGAAAACTCCAATACAATTAACATCACATCCGTATGGATTTTATCCCTATCATCTCCCATCAAGCTAGCTAAGAAACTCAAATGATTTCCCGCTTTTGCCTTTAAGAACCTACTACCCATAGTAGGAAATGGATGGGAAGAATCTCGGTTATTCACAAAACTGAAAATGACTCCTCCCGGCAACCAAAATGTAATCTGCTTGCAGAAACAATCCATTACTGCTCGAAAAGCAGACAACAAGTGCATCCCAAAAATCACGTCATACCCCTTCATCTCTAAAGCAATCAAATCCACAATCAATTCGTGTTCTCCAATGCGAAGTACGCAACCCTTGCAGACTCGGCTCGTATCTAACCGTTCTTCTGTGGGCAAGCTAATGTTCATAACATGCTCTAGCTTCGCGAAACTAAATCCCAAATCAAGTGCATATGTCGTGCGTACAAATGAGCGTGTTGCACCGGGGTCAAATAAGATTCGGGCCCAAGAATTATAAAGAAGAATTATACCTTCAACAACTGCATTGGAGGCATCTTCCTCCGGTTGGGTCAAGGCAAATACTCGCCCCTAGTTAACGCCGCCAGGGGCTTGAGTTTGTATCGGTCGCTGCAGTGCAGGCCTCGGTGGTGGTGGTTGGGCTGTTGGCATCTGTCTGGCGGTCTAGATAGGCCCCTGAGGTGGAAAAACTGGGCAATGCATCCGAATATGTCCCAAACCTCCGCATGTAAAGCAGGATCGCGGGGTAATACCGGCTCTAGTCTGAGTGTCTCCCTCTCCACGGGCTATCAAAATTCGCTGTCCACCTGTCTGGTCTAGGCGACGGTATGGTGTCGATCTCTATGCCCCACTAGTGCTAGCACCCGTCCGGATTGGACCTTCTATCGCTAAGCTCTGTTGTCGCTGACCATCCTCTATATCTCTCTCCACCAGTGTAGCTCTATCAACAATATCCTTGTAGTCCCGAATCTTGAGAGCCACCAAATTCTCTCGGATGACCGGCCTCAAGCCCTGCTCGAAGCGCTTGGCCCTGTTGGCCTCACTAGAAATGAACTCCGCAGCATACCGGGATAGCTCATCAATCCTCATCTCATACTCGGCCATAGACATGCTGCCTTGTCGTAGAGCAAGAAAATTGGCCTTCATCCGGTCTCTGACTGATTCTGAAAAATACTTATCTTGGAAGGGTTGATCGAACTCCTCCTAAGTGAGGGTGTCAGTGTCCATTCTCCTCTTTATGGCATCCTACCAATAGTCGGCCTCCCCCTCAAATAGGTAGGTCGCCAAGCCAACCCGTAAATCCTCGGCAATCCCCATGCCTTCACAAATCTTCTTCACTCGACGGATCCATTTATCCACATCCAAAGGGTTAGAGCTCCCTTGGAAAGTAGGCGAGTGTTGCCTCAGGCATTCTCGAAGAACTATCATCCTTCGGCTGCCGCCCTCGTTGCCCGACATTTGAGCTAAAGGATGAGCTCCTCCATTATGGTTGTTCCCATTCTGGTGTTGTACCAGAGTGGTGAGCTCCCTCAAACATTGATAAATTTCATTTATAGCATCGGGAGGTGGTGGCGAAGGAGGGGGTGCTTGGTCACCACGGCCACGTCCACGTCCTCTTCCTCCGTCCATCCTGCACATCAATTCACAATTTAGTTTCATTGATGTACAAGACATCCCTAACATTACTTAAATCTCAAGCCTATGGTTCCTATAAAGCAAGACCGAACAATTTCTTTCTACCTAGTCCTATTTCACTAGTGTGAATCCGTAACCTGCAGCTCCCATGTAAGACCTAAAGCCTAGGCTCTGATACCAACTTTGTAATGCCCCAAACACCCCCTTGGATGACATTACATTCTAAAACCATTCATATCATGAGAGTACTAATAAAATCCCTTAAGGAACAAGACTTCATTTATCATCCACAAATAATTACAACATTATCCAAAAGAATAAGCCTAAGTCATAGCTATTACATCTCAAAAATTAATTAAAGAAATGTAGCAGAATAAACAAAAGAAACTAGACTACACAATGTTCCAAAAAACTGTCCTAGTCTAGTACAAAAAGAAAGGAGGTCGCTTTATGCGTATACTTTGGGATCCACACTTCCGTCAAGTGGAGTCTCCCAAGTAGCGGGCTCCTCTACCCTTATGTCCTCCTCTAGCGGGTAATCTGAAAAATGTTAGCGGTAGGGGTGAGCACGAAGCTCTGTAGAAAAATTCTCCCAAACCCATACAAGGTTTAGAAAAGCATTTAAAACGGTCGGTCTCATTTTTAACATAACATAGATACATAATTTGAAAGAAACCGGTGACATTTAAATAGGACCTCAAGTTTATTTAAAAACATTACTTAAATGAATAAATGAGCACCTCATACAAATAATAATGATTAATGGTCATAAACAATTTTCAACAATTCTTTTGGTAGGTGGCATACTTTAGGATAACCTCCACCCCCCCATTTTTGGTCACCTTTGATTCTCAAGCATCCTTGTGGGGAACCTTCTGGGAATGGGTGAGCATCTTTACATGGAACCTCTCACTAATCATTACATTGTTTCCCAAGCATCCTTACAGGGAACCTCTTGGGAATGGATGAGCATCCTTACATGGAATCTCTCACTAATCACTACATTGCTTCCCAAGCATCCTTACCGGGAACCTCTTGGAAAGGGGTGAGCATCCTTACAATGAACCTCTCACTATAACGGACTTATTTCTCAAGCATCCTTACCGGAACTTGTTGAGAAAGGGCGAGCATCCTTACAAGGATGCTCTCACTCATGAGCATCCCCAAACAACCCAAACAAGCATACAATTCCAACATTCATCTCTATTTACAAGCATTTATCCAAAATTCCCAAAATATATCATGCAACAATTCGACAACCAACTAAGAAAAGTACATGAGATCACAAAAGCATCATTTTATGGTTCCATATGAAACACTAAAGTCTTGAAATTAAGAATAAAGCAAACTTTAGAGAAAAGTCCATCTCTCTTGAAATCTAGGGTTTTTAGCCAAGAACAAGGATTTAATGGTTACCCACCATTAATGTTGTTTAAAGCATAGTAATAATCATAAGGATATCAAGAATCAATGATCTATATCATACATATAAGATTTATAGTGGAAAGAGTTCATATAAGTAAACCCTAGCCTCAATGCAAGTGAATGAGAGAAAACCCCTACCTTTTGTTCTTAAAAAGTTGGATTTTGATGGACTCCAAGGTATAAATCCCTTCAAATCAAGTGTTTCTCTCTTCCTTTCTTCCTCTCTTTTTCTCTTTTCTTCCTCTCTTGGGGTTTCTAAGGCTGGAGAGGCCGAAATAGGGCCAAAAGAGGTGAAATAATGTATTTATAAGGCGAAAATCGGACCAAGATCCCGACATTTAAGTTTCAGAATTCTTTCGGCTGTTACCGGTACGTCGAACTCTCTGGACCATTTAGTACTGGTATGCATTACCGGTATGAATTTTTCCAGTTTTTTCCAGTTTTTTTTTATTTCCTCCATTTTTCATTTCCAATCCATCTTAAACCCTTCCAAAGCTATCTTATGCATATCCAACACCTATTTCTACACTAAACCTATTTAGTACAAGTTCTAGGACCTGAAGTTTCATATTTTTACCTATTCAAACAAAAAATTCACTGTTACTTCCACTAACCCTTAAAATCTTTACTTTTCAAATCTACCAAGATTTAAAGACACATCACTACACATATCCACCTTTTTACCACACTCATTACTATATATATATATATTTATATTTATATGCACATATAAAAAAAATACGGGGTGTTACAATTACGGTAGTATTGGGAGATTTTGAGTAGGGACATGGAATCATTTTTTCCGAGGCTGATGAGAATGCAATTACACTTGTATTTAGGGAACAATAAAAAATGATACTTAAAGAAGAGTCCCTTAACTTCCCCAAAGAGTAAGGTTTACATGATTATGTTTCAATTTTTTAGTGCTTATAAGAAAGGGTGAATGATCCAACAAGAGAAGATGATAGAATATTTATCACTTTATGAAATTTGTTAACATAGAAAATAAGCAATTGACTTTATGGGTAGTATGGAAACTATATATATATAATGCATATCATAGATAGTATATAGTGTTTACAACAGGTAGCAACCTTCAGCCTATCTTTCTTACCATCATCTCTTTGTTGTAGACCCATGACATATGTAGATCCATATTTACCTAAGAACGATGGGTCTTCTCGTCGAGTTTTCAAGCCTCTTTCCCATCTAGGATTGTGGAATATGCTTATCTTTGGGGACAAAAATGTCAAAACCGCTAAACCAGTGTTGTACACTGTTTTGGCATATGTTGAAACCACCTTGCACATTCAATTGCATTCTTAAGAATGAACCATACAAAAAGATGACAACTTCAAACACAAAGCATTTAAATTGGGCATATGTGTCCGCCAAATTTATCTAGCACATTATGCAATATGCAATATAACATAACATACAAAAGACGCACTATTAATGCAATAGAAATAAGATAAGCTAATTTGGAATGCCTTCAAAAATAAAATGAAAATAATTTCATTTCACGGTAGTCTAACCAACCTCTGTTGAAGGTACGATTACTTCTTAATTTCTTAAGATGATTTGTGCTTTCTTTGAAGAGTGTCGTCAAGCTTACCTCAAATTCTGGGATCCACAAAAAGGTCCTTCAAATCACTAAAATTCCTAGGAGGGTCCCTCGACACCTCTACTTCTCCCTCTCTCACCCATGACAACACGTCTTCCAATCCCCTGTAATTCAAAGAACAATGGAATTTCAAATAAAGAGGCATAGGCCCAAATGGAAAAGAAAATCATAGAACAAAATTTTTGTTGTCTATGAATTGAAAGAAGCATTAAATATTGAATAGCTGTTTAAAGAAGTCATAAACCAATGCTACTGTCCATAGACTATTGTTGAGGTGATTGCGGATTCCGCGAGTTAATAACTCATTCCAAACAAACATTATTTCATAAAGACATTGCCCTAGCCCAGGATCACATAAATTCATTTGAAGACTATGCATAACATTATAGGAGTAGCTGAAAAAGAATTCCATTGTAAGGTCCACTGTGCATAGGAGCTTCTTGTATCTATGTCATCAGTAGGTTAAAAAAAAAAAGCAAACGCAAATTAAGGAACTGACTAGTCCAAGAAATTGATCAAAAGAGGAAATGAGAGGATGTAAACAACTGTTGACTAAAAAAAGAAATAGAAAAATAAAAATAAGCAATCAAAAATCAACTTCCCCCTAAAACCAAGATGATACCTTGTTTCATTCAACACGTTATACTAACATAAAACCATCAATGAACTTTGCCCATGTACATTCACAGTAAATGAACTGGCAATGGCCTCTAAGAAACACATGTATCTAGTGAGGATACATTCACAGTAGCACTAATATTTCCTACATATAGCGATTTTGTACTTGTACTCTTTGTTTCACCTTTGAAAAAGAGGGAATTAAAACTCTTAAATAGCCATGTAGCCAGTCATAAGCAAATAAGCCCACATCACTGACACAACACTGAAGGGTGTATTCAGAAAATAGTATAAAGATTACCCCCACAGTGTAAAACTTGTTTCTTATCCAAAGAAGACGCCCAAACTCAAACTAAACATCCAAAAACAATTTTTTTAAAAAATAAACACATTGAAAGGCTCATCGAGACACAAGCGGATAGTAACTCGGAGTTCTAATCTCTTGTGTCTCTTTAGAAGTACCAAGGACAGTTTACATGCAGAAGTAAAATTGACAAAAGACCTATTCTCATTCTTTGAAATAGAATATTGAATCGCACAGTAGAATTGGGAATTGGAATCATCTTGCCCTTGGTAATATCATATACTGAATGACCATAGATTGCATAGATCTTCGTTATATTTGTTATAAGCAACATGTAATACGGTCCCAAAGACTTTATGAACCCTAAAATAAGAGAAAAGGCATGAGTTTTATACCAAACAAAACAACAATCTATTTCAATAGCTAAATTTAAGTTATATAACATACCAACGATTCCATAACAAGTGATAACGAATTTTACACCACCGGTATACTTGTTGCCTTCATGTATTATTTTCGTCAGGTCATAACAATCTCTTTCTGAATATGTTGACGATTAAAGTTGAATATGTTGCTACCACTATGAGATGGAGGGATCTGCTGCTATGGCGTGAGACGGTAAGAGAAATCGCCAAAAATGTACACCTATCTAATGTGGTTCCTAGTTGAAAGAGAGATGGAGATGAGATGAGGATGATGGAGAGAGAGAGAGAGAGAGTAAAGGGTGAGGATTAATTAGAGTTGAGGATCATGGCTTTCTTCACAGCCAATGCAAAAAACCCACTTGGTATCTCTCTTAATCTTAAAAAAATAAGATATGTTTTATTTGTTTCTTATCTCTGTTTTTTTCAATTTGGGCACATTTATGTGCAATGCAAGCTTCCAAATTGTGTGGACAAATCTCAATTTTCAATTTGATGTTTTTAAAGAAGACTGAACAAATTCGAATTAATCGGTGCAACAAAAATCTTCATATGCGCTAATTGTGTACTTTAAGGTTGCAATGCCACCACAAAAAAGTCATTACTATCTCAAAATTTTAAGATAAAATTATATCTATTTGATGTGTTTGACTAATATACATTTGTGTTTTGATTTGAAAATTGGGGTTTTGTTTTTGTAGCTATGAAAAATAAGTACGTTATTGATTGATACCCAATTATAACATATTATTGTGCCTCCTTTGGACTAATTATACTTTGATGGAGTTCAAATGGTGATGTTTCAGGTGCTAAAGTGAGAAAAAAGGGTCAAGCATAACAAATACAACATTTAAGTGTACCTGCAGTACTTTAAGGATCAAACAATGGAAAAGCTTGGAGGATAGCCTTCACGTTCGAACGGAAGGGACCGTTCGAACGTTCCCTGAATTTAACGAAGACCAGGCGTGTTGCAGACAGACCCTGGAGGCTAAAGTCTAGCGTTCGAACATCAAGCCTCGTTCGAACGCATCATCACGTTTGAACGACTATCCCACGTTCGAACGACACTGGAAACACTGACACGATCAAGCTGACTGGAAGACTTCACGTGTGCAGACTCCCAAGCCAGAAGAAAGACCCTCAGGCACATGGGTGCCATGATCGGCTGAATCTAGAGTGTTTGAAGACCCTGAGTGCTGCAGAGAGTGGGTGAATGAATGACCTGACAAAAGACTGCAACCCACGTGAAGCCTAAAAATCAACACAGACATACAAGCAAAACAGCCTTCACGTTGAAACGAAAGGGACCGTTTGAATGGTTCCCATGGACAGACTGCAGATTTCCTGATTCTTTGACTGAGCCTTTGATTCTCACCTTGACTTAGGCATCCAGTACTGCTCTTTCACCCCTCCCTTGCTCTTCCCTGCCTATATATACTCCCCTTTTGGGAGCCTTTGAGGACACACTTGTGGGGAGAGATCAAGAGCTCCCCTCTTGAAGAATACCTAGTCTTTTTATGTATTCATTTTAATTCAAGTTTTACATTCTAGTTCTTTAATTCAAGTCTTTTACATTCTTGCTCCTTTTAATTACTTCAAGTCTTTATTATAGTTGGGAAGTTTAATTCCCTACTTGTCTTCATCTTTATTATAGTTGGGAAATTACTTCCCTACTTGTCTTCATTTTTATAGAGTTGGGAAGATAAATTCCCTACTTTTGTGTTTTTTATGTTCTTAATTTACTTCTTGTCTTTACATTAATGCTTTTACTTTCTTGCTTTCAATTATGTCTTGCACCTTCATCATTTGAGCTCATCTTCTTCTTAGAAGAGTGAATCTCTTCCACTTTTCTAGGGCTTTACCAAAGCCAAGAAGGGTGGAACGTGATTCACTCATTCTTTGTTGAAGATCTAGCTTTCTTTTACTTTATTTCACTTCCATTGCTTGAGCATCTTCTTATTAGAGGAGTGAAATTCTTCCACTTTTCTAGGGCTTTACCAAAGCCAAGAAGGGTGGAACGCGATTCATTCATTCTTCGTTGAAGATCAACTTCGGAGTTCCTCTACTTGGAGGAATGAGTACTATTCACTTTTCTAGCTTTACCCAAGCCATGAAGAGTGAGTAGTCCTCATTCACTCTTTAGGGAGAGGTGATGAATACGTAATAACTATCCGGATGTTATACTTGTGTATTTCTTTCATACTTCAATGCTTTATTTACTTGCTTAGTGGGAGGTTGAATGTGTTAAGCAAAGTTAGGGTAATTTGCACAACCAAAGGATGTTTCTATGATCCAGATAACTCCTACATAGAAAGATCCGTTGGTTCAAGGCAAGTACCCTAGCTAGGTAATGTTCTTTGTGTAATCAATGGGTCTTTTCTATGGTAAATGGATAACTCCTTCTAGAAGGATTCGTTGATTCAAAGCAAAGAACTCCGGCTAGTATTATGTATAACCAAGGGATCTTTTCTATGGTAAATGGATAACTCCTTCTAGAAAGATCCGTTGTGTGAGACAAATACTTCGGGATAGAACTTCACGACTAACTCTTCAATCTCCACCACCATTGCACTTCATAAAAAGGATGGAGCTTTAACTCAGTCCACCCTTATCTTCCGATTAACTTACTGTTACCACAGGAGTTAGTTGAGTTATAAAACACAAGTGTAATACACCGGATAATTCATTACATATTCTGATCCTCGAACTAAAGAGTGAATTTAATTTTATTTGAATCTTATATTTTATCTAGAAAAACTCTCTTGAAAAGAATTTAATATTCTGTTCAAGAAACCATCCACTTCTCACAAAGCTCAAAAAGGTTACAATTGATCGGTCTTCATTACTGTTCACCTTGAAACACTAAACACCATATTCCCTGTGGATTCGACTCCGGACTCAAACCAGATTATTACTACAGCTTGACCGCCTGTACTGGAGTGTACACATTTTGGATCAAGCCAAGTTTTTGATGCCGTTGCCGGGGAATATTTGGTAAAAGTGTTGAAAAGGTAAAAAGTGGTAAGACTTTTCC
>JAHQCQ010007549.1:0-20631 GCA_023539305.1 Ilex asprella
CCTTTGGATTAGCCAACTAAAAGCTTAGCTACTCATAATTAAAGTAAAGACAACAATTAAATGGGAAGACATTATAAAGAAATAAATGTTAGAACTAAGCATAAATGAAATGCATCAAAATAAAACAAGACTTAAATTAAAAGAAAGCAATAATTAATTGGTGGGTATTCTACAACCAAGCAATACTACTTGGTGGGTATTCCACAACCAAGAGATGATAATATCATAAAAGCAAGTAACAATACAAAGAAAGCAATAAACGAAATGCATTAATATAAACGATCTTCGACAAAGAATGAGTGAATCACGTTCCACCCTTCACGGCTTCGGTAAAGCTCTAAAAAAATGGAAGAGTTTCACTCCTCTAAGGGAAGAAAAAAAATAATAACAACTTGGAGGGATTTCCACAACCAAGAACTCTAGCAAAAACTTTTATCTAACAAAAACTTATTTCTCTCAAAAGACTTATGTCAAGCAAAAAACTTATTTCTCTCAAAAGACTTATATCAAGCAAAAGACTCCTCTCCTTCAACAAGCCACAAAGGGGTGGTATTTATAGACAAAGCCTTTACAAACCCCAAGAGATAACATTTACAAACCCCAAAAATACCATTCATAAGCCCAAAGGATGACATTCACAATTTTTCAAATGTTGTCATTCACAATCTTCCAAAAGTTGTCATTCACAAGCTTCCAAAAGTTGTCATTCACAAGCTTCCAAAAGTTGTCATTTCACAAGCTTCCAAAAGATGACATTTGGATTACTTTAATCTCTTTTGGTTTAGGGCTTTAATAATTGTCATCTTAGAATTCACAATTGGCTCCCCGGTAGTTTGTAGCTTTGACACATAAAACCCTGAAAAGAACAACAATTAATGCATTATCCCTAATTCACACACTAACCTTAATAGGTCAATTTTGATTAGTTTAACTTTGTTTAACTAACACAATTGACCTATTAACTTAATTAAATCATGCATTAATTAGGATTAATCACCTATCCCCCGACCCATATGTCGGGTTCTTGGGCACTTATCTCTGGTCCCGGGGAGGCTGGCCCCCAACGGTTGGAGGGTGCTCTCTGCATTTTTCGCACTGCGGTGGTTGGTGCACAACACTACTGTTCCCCCTCCGTTTGAAGAATTTGTTGCTACATATATGCTTCTCGAGAATCCTGCTCCCCACCAAGGGTGGTTCCGTTTTGCCCTGAGAGAAGGCAAGTTTATCATTGGTCTCACTTCTAATCTTCATAAATAGAAGAGGAAATTCTTTTTTGTTGGAGGTGAGTGGGCTTTTGACTCCGATCGTGATGTGGTGCCTACCCGATGGGATACAGTCCCAAATACTAAGCTGGGTAAGGATCTTTTCCTTCAATTCTTGTCTTAATTTTCATGTATGTGTTTTTTATAGTGTGATTGTCATCTTGCAGCCTCACCGACTCTATCTCAGGATCAAGCTAGGTTTCTTGATATGATTCGCAATAACCCCATGACGGATGTCTTCGAGATCATGCAGGCAACTGGTATTTCTCAGGCTCCCTCAAAGAGGAAGAGTAAAGGTACATGATTCCTTAGTAATCTTGTTGAGAATGTAACATAACAGACTTTCTTACTTACACCGGTTCTGCAGGTCCTCCCATTTACAGGTCTATAGTGGATGAGGTACTCACTTCCAGGGTAGCGTCTATTCCCCCTCCTCCTTCTGAGAGGGTGAAGTCCGGTGCCCCCAATTCTTCTCAACCGGGGTCTACTGGTCTTATGGAGGCCGAGCTTGGTGATGCTCCACCTTCTTCTCTAATCGATGTCTCCTCTCCTCCGAGGGATTGTTCTAGCACTGCTTTGGGGGCTGAGGTCCCAGCGCCATCTTCTACCAAAATTGTGGACCCATCGAGCTACCCTCACCCGAACGTTCGCTCGACGTCCGTGCTCCGGATTTTGAATGCGGCAAGGGGGAGACTCTGTGACTTTGTGAACGGTGCTGACATTCAAGAGATTACATCTTGGGGTCTAGATGGCATGGTCAACGCTGTTGTTGAGGGCTTTGCTTTGGTATGCCCTTCCTTCTTGTTTCGCTCTTGGCTTCTTTTGTTATATCTTGACTTAGTTCCTGACTTCCTCTGTATTTTTTTTTCGAATGTATATAGTTGGCCGCTACCTTGCCCGGCCTGTTCAATAATACCTTGAAGATCGGGGAGCCCGTTAGTGGTCAGGTGGAGGAGAGGCAGGTTCGTGAGGCTGTTGAGGAGCAGTTGCAACAAGCACGAGAGGATGCCGTGAAGTACCAGAGGCTCGAGCGGCAGGCACGAGAGGATGCTGTTGAGGAGTTGAGGTAGGTGCAAGGGAAGACTGCTCAACTTGAGGCTGACCTTTGCGCAGCACTTGAGAGAGCTACCAGGGCGAAGGCTCAGAGGGATGCTGCTGAGAGGGCTAGGGCCAGTGCCTTCATTGACGGCAACGAGGAACTCAGGAGGAAGGCCTCTATAGCATTCCCTTACTGTGATCTTTCTGACCTTAAGCCTTCTGAGGCTCTTGAGTCTGATGATGAGGACTATGTGAGTGGAGGCAGTGAGGGTCACTAGGATTGTGTCGTCTTTGTGTCCTTTGTTCTGTTGACACACTATGTCCATCTTTTGTCAAGAGTTCATGTGTTTGGATGACATATCACCTTTGTAAAGGTTTTTTGAATGGAATACAAATTTTTTTTTTTAGAAAAATATTGAGCAATTTTATTTTATAATTCAAAGTAAATATTTGAAGCAAAAAGACTAACATAGGAAATTGACTAACAAAATAACCTAAACAGTGGTCACTAACTTATGATTAACTGCCCCCAGCTATTGGTAGTATTTTTTTAAGTATTGTGCATTCCATGGGTGGCCTAGGACCCTTCCTTCAAAGTTTTAAATTTTGTAGGTACCCGGCCTCATTATCCCTGTGACCGTGTAGGGTCCTTCCCAGTTGGGTCCTAATTCTCCTTTTCGGGAGTCTTTGGTGGACAGGATGACCTTCTTGAGGACCAGGTCCCTAGGTAAGAAGGCACGAGGTTTCACCCTCGAATTGTAGTACTTGGTCATGCAACATTTGTACTCTGCATTCCTGAGCATGTCTATCTCTCTCTCCTCCTCCACCAAGTCGAGGTTGATGCAGAGGCTTTCTTCATTACTGGTAGGGTCATGGTTCTGGACCCTAAGGGAGTGTACCTCGATTTCAACGGGTATCACTGCCTCTGTTCTATAGGCTAGAAAGAATGGAGTCTCGCCCGTAGGACCTTTTGGTGTGGTCCGATATGCCCATAGTACTCTTGGGAGTTCGTCTATCCACTTCCCTTTTTCAGTCTCCAATCTAGCTTTCAAGTTATGGAGTATGGTCCTGACAGTGACCTCCGCTTGTCCGTTCGCCTGTGGATGGGTGGGGCTAGAGTGGGGTTGCTTAATCTGGAGGTCCACACAGAAAGTGTTGAGAAGTTTGTTATCAAACTGTTTGGCGTTGTCGCTCATGATGGCATCAGGTACCCCGAAGTGGCAGACTAGACTCCTCCATATGAAGTTTTTTATCTTCTGGTATGTGATTCTGGCTAAGGCTTCAGCTTCTGCCCATTTCGTGAAGTAGTCGATGGCTATGACTACGAACTTGCATTGGCTTCAACTTACAGGGAGGGGACCTAGAATGTCGATCCCCCACATGGAGAAGGGCCATGGGCTCTGAATTATGGGGAGTTCCTCGGGCGACTGTCTAGGCACAGTCGCAAAGCACTTGCACTTATCATATCTCCTGATGAAGTCTCGGTGTCTCTGATCATGGTGGGCCAATAGTATCCCTGTCTGACTGCCTTATGAGCCAATACACGTCCTCCCGAGTGGTTCCCACATATCCCCTCATAGATCTCCCTCATGGCATAGTCCGCCTCTTCTAGGGTGAGACAGCGGAGTAGTGGGAGAGAATGACTCTTTTTATAAAGGGTGTTTTGTAATATAACATACCTGGATGCCCTCATTCTTAACTTTATGGCTTCCACTGGGTCATCTGAGAGAGTGCCCTCCTCTAGGTAGCCTCTGATAGGAGTCATCCAATTGGAATCCGGTGATGCACAGTGAACTTCGACCTCCTCTAGCTTGGAGGTGCTCGGCTCAAATTGATGACCTGTCAATGTCAATCTCATAAGTATATTGGCAGAGGCAAACTTGGCGAGAGCGTCAGCCATGACATTCTCTTCTGGAGGTACATGGTGGATCTTGAAGCATGCAAACCTTGGGAGGAGGGTTTGGACCACCAAGAGGTATTCCTGAATCCTTTCTTCTTTGCCTTCAAAATCTCCTCTTACCTGATTGACCACGAGCTGAGAATCACTGTAGGTCACGAGACTGAGTGCTTCCACCTCTAAGACTAACCTTAGACTTGATATGAGGGCCTCATACTCTGCTTGATTATTTGATATAGCAAAGTGGAGGGAGACAACGTACTTTATCGGAGTGCCATGGGGACTGATTCGTACGAGTCCAGCTCCACCGCCCTCAGTGGTTGAGGACCTATCCACATAGAGTTTCCAAGATGGTAGAGTGGACGATGGGGGTGATGTCTGGAGGGGATGTGAAGATGCGAGTGAGGGAGTCTGAGAAGGTGGCGTCCGAGACATAGTGGGCGGCGCCCTAGGTAGGGTGAGCTGCACCCTAGCTTGCCTGGTCGATGGCTCTGCCCCCTGTTCCTCCTCTAGGTCGACGAGTCTTTGTATGGCAACTGGTCCAACTTCCTGGTTGTGAGAGTCAGTATGTACTAAGCAGGTGTGCGCAGGGGCGTTCTTCGTTTTGGGACTCCTGGGGCGGTGTGGACTCTGTTACAAAGTCTGCAAGCGCTTGTACTTTGATGGCAGCCCTTGGTTGGTACTGCACGTCGAATTCGCTCAACTCCAAGGCCCACTTGAGCAATCTCCTAGAGACATCAGGCTTTCCTAAAATTCTTTTGAGTGGCTGATCGGTGACCACCATAATGGTATGACTTTGGAAGTAATGGCGCAGGCGTCTGGCGGAGGTCACAAGGGCGAGAGCTAATTTTTTTAACTCTGAGTACCTCACCTCTGCTCCTCGGTAGGCTCTACTTACATAGTAGACAGGCTTCTGGATGCCCCCATCCTCTCTGATAAGTACAGAGCTTACGGCAGAGGGAGAAGAGGAGAGATAGAGGTAGAGGATTTCTCTTGGCACAGTATGAGAGAGTAGTGGTGGTGTAGAGAGATAAGCTTTGAGCTTCTGGAAGGCCACCTTAGCGTCTGGGCCCCACTAGAAGGACCTACGGAGGATCTTAAAAAAGGGAAGACATTTGTTAGCAGATTTAGAAACAAACCTGTTAAGGGCTGCTACTCTCCCATTGAGGCGTTGGGCCTCTTTGGTTGAGGTAGGGGACTTCATCTCCAAGACTGCTCTGATTTTATCTGGGTTGGCTTCAATGCCCCTTTTATGGACCATGAAGCCTAAGAACTTCCCTGAGCCTACGCCGAAGGCACGTTTTTTAGGGTTTAATTTCATCTTGTAGGCTCTTAGCACATCGAAGGTCTCTTGTAGGTGTACGATGTGATCTGTAGCTACTACACTCTTTACTAGCATATCATCTACATAGACTTCCATTGTCTTCCCAATCTAGGCCTCGAACATTCTGTTAACGAGGCGTTGGTATGTGGCGCCGGCGTTCTTGAGCCCGAAAGACATCACCCTGTAGCAGTAAATTCCTCTTGGGGTGATGAATGAGGTCTTTTTTTGGTCTGGAGGGAACATGCAGATCTGGTTGTAACCAGAGTAGGCATCAAGAAAACTCAGGAGTTCGTGTCCCGCCGTGGCGTCAATGAGCTGGTCGATTCATGGGAGAGGATAACTGTCCTTGGGACAGGCCTTGTTGAGCTCCATAAAATCTACGCAGATGTGCCACTTCCCATTGACTTTTGTCACCATTACCACATTGGATAGCTATTCTGGGTAGGCTACCTCCCTTACTGACATATTAGTCAGCAACTTGTCTACCTCTTTTCCCATGGCTTGCCCTCTCTCAGTGCTCATACTTCTCAACTTGTGGCAGACATGCTTGTATCTGGGGTTAGATTTTAGTCGGTGGGAAGCCTCCTCGGGGTCGATGCCCTCTAAGTCCTCATGGGACCAGGCGAAGACTTCTGTGTTTCTCCTGAGGAGGTCTACCAAAGCAGATGCCAGCTCCCGGGAGAGCGAGGAGCCCAGGTAGACTTTCTTCTCTGGAAGGCTGTCATCCAGTATTATTGGGCGAAGTTACTCTGTTGGTTCACTCCTCTCTAAGGTACTGTCGTCTCTAGGGTCAAGGACCTAGACCTAGAGTTTCTCATTCGATCTCCTAGCCCTCGTAGAGGCAACATAGCACTTTCTGGCTGAGACCTGGTCTCTTCTAATCTCCCCAACCGCATTGGAAGTAGGGAAGCGGAGGAGAAGGTGGTAAGTGGAGGGTACTGCCCTTAAGGCATTGAGGGCAAGTCATCCCAATATTATATTCTAAGTAGAAGGGCAATCAAGTACAAGAAAATTTACCGTGATAGTAGAGCTCCTTGGTGCAGTCCCTGCTGTGATAGGCAGGGTGATAGATCCCAAAGGCTGGACTCTCTTTCCTGAGAAACCAATCAAGGGAGTCCTGACAGGCTGTCATCTCTCTCTGCCGAGGTGAAGGCTGTCATAAGTAGTGGTAAACAAGATGTCAGTTGAGCTTCCACTAACAACTAGGATCCTCCTGACTTGGTAGCTGGCCACCATCAGGGTCAAAACTAGATGGTCATCATGTGGGATTTGTACCCCCACCAAGTCTCTGTCTGAGGAGGTAATGACCTCCTCCTCCCCATGTCGTGGGGTCTTCATTGGGCGAGAGTCAAGAGACTCTGCCTGTCTAGCTTTATGGACGTGCGTCTTCCTGGTGGAGTTGGATTCACCTCCTCCTCCTAGTCCTTCGGCGATGGTCTGAATCTCACCGAGGGGTTGCTGGTGTTCTCGTTCTCCGTTGGATAAGCTCCTCAATCTGTTTCTTCAGCTGAAAGCAGTCGTCCGTGTCATGTCCATGGTCGCAGTGGAAGCGATAATACTTACTGGGATTTCAGCGCTTGGGGTCAGACTTCATCTTTCCAGGCCAATGGATGGCTGGGTCATCTTGTATCTGGAGTAGGATGTCCTCCACCAAGGCATTGAGTGGAGTGAACGGTTGTCGGTCCCTCGGGGGTAGCGGTCCGAGGCGGTCCTTTACAGGGACCCTTTCGACTTTCTTTCTCTTGTTCTTAGTCTCCCTTCGGTCTTCTCGACTGTCTTTCATTTTCTCCCCTCGGGAGGACTCACCTCTACAGGCTTGGGTGACGTCCTCGGCGTTCATATATTTTTGGGCCCTAGATAGTAACTCGGGCATGCTAGAGGGTGGCTTTTTTATGACTGAGAACATGAAGCTGGAGGTGCGAAGTCCAGCGATAAAGGCGACTAAGGCAACCTTGTCATCTGGTTCCTCAAGGTAGCTACGGAGGCTTTCGTCCCTGTCCTGCTTGATGGTGAGCAGGTGGGTCACTGGCTTTTGATGGCGGTGTCCCCCTATGAAGTGAGAGACGAAGGACTTACTTAGCTCTGCAAAGGATCAGATGGAAGAGGGCCTGAGTTTGGAGAACCACTGGCGGGCGGACCCCTTCAAGGTGATAGGGAACGCCCTGCACATGATCTCCTCAGGCACATTATGGAGCTGCATGAGGGACTTGTATGTATCCAGATGGTCGAGGGGGTCTCTATTGCCATCGAAAGTTTCGATGTTGGGCATCTTGAACTTCGAAGGCAATGGATAGTTGACAATATCAGCGATAAAGGGCGTATTAGTGCGTCTTACCAGGTAGTCCACAGTCGTAGGCGCCTGTGCTTTGATAGCGTTGAGGGCGTCGCCAAGCTGGTTTTGCTCCTCCCTTATCTTCTCGTCCCACTGGTTGGGGACATCCTCAGTCGGGTGGCGGTACTGGCTCTCATGGTCTCCATATTGACTCTCTCCTTCGTCCTCCTGCGCATGCACATGAGAAAGGGGGATGCACGAGCTCCCTGTGCCTTGAGGAGAGACTGCTAGACGAGGGGTACCCTGCGGTCACAGGGCATCCTGGTGAGGGGCCCCATGGTGAGGGGCTACTTGACGCCCGTGAGGTGTAGGTTGTTGTTCCTCCCCAGTCGGAGGGATTCAGATTACTCCTTCTGGGTGAGAGGTAGCACCTCCTTGGGTAAGCATCAGTTGGATGATTTGCTGGTTTTGTTTCACCAGTAATTGCATAGTCTAGAAAAGTTGTTGTTGCTGACCAGTAGGAGTCGCAACAGTTGATGGTTCAGACGGTGAGAAGGGAGGCATAGCCTCCTCTCGGTGGGCCGAGTTGTGGTCTCCTGGCTGTTGGCTCATCGATCGGGTGGTAATCACCATTGATTGCAAAGGGGACTGAAATGTAGTAGAAACTATGTCGTTCCCACAAACGGGGCCAAACTGATGATGCACAAAGTCGTCCTTGTGCGAGTTCAACAGTCAAGTATTCATACGGTCGCAATCAAAGAGCAATAACCAAGCAATTAATAGGGAACAAAAAATAAATAGTCGACTCATGGATTTATAGTGGTTCAGCCGTGGCCTACGTCAACTTTCTTCAATGGCAGTGGTGGCCGAAAATCTTTACTAATGTATCAAGGTACTCCGAAGAGTTTACAGTGCAGAAAGAAAGAGAGAGCAGTTGTGTTTATGAGATCAAGATCCTGCCCCTTCGTGTGGAGAGGGGCTTACATTATATAGGTTAGGGTTAAGGCGGTGAAGTAGTGCCGTGAATGAGAGGAGCTCTGCTATTTTGGTAAGTATGACTTAGGTAGGAGATCTCCGTATCCCCTCATTCTCCTATTCCTTTGGAGGAAGACTCCTTGTTTGGCCTTAGATTTGATCGTCGTATTGAGCTCGGACTTGCATTATAGTGGGCTTGGACTCGTATTAGAGTCAAGAGGCCGAAGCAAGAAGGAGGAGGAGACGCCCGGAGGGGCCAGCCCAAGCCAGCGCCCAAGGGGGCCAACCTAGGCGGCGCCCAAGGGGATGCCCTGGGCGGCGCCCAAGGTGGTCCTGGGCTGGCTTGGTGTCCTCCTCTTGATGCCTTCCTCTTGATGTCTTCCCCTTGATGTCTTCCTTATCCATGGGTCGAACCAGCCTCGATTTGGACTTTCTCCAATTGGTGGACTTTTATTAGACTTTTCCTTAGACTTTCTCGATTTATCTTGATTGGGCTCGACCCAACTAAATTTGGGCTCATCAGAAATAATTCTGCAAACGTATCAAATGAGGTTTTGATAAACAATTTTTTTTTTCCATTAGAAGCATACAACTCACATTTTAGTTGGAAGTGAAATAATGTGAACATGTACAGCTCATATTTGAGATTACTCATTTACTTATGATTTTGTATGTATAAATTGTAAATTCCATAACTTACCGTCTCACTATATATATAAATAAATTAATACACAAAATTTAAAATCAAAATTATAAAGAAAGTGTTAAAAAAATACATATAGACTTACTTTGTACCTTTTATTTCTTATCAAAATTATAACTCATTCCTCATGATCTACTTGTGTGCGTGTCTACTAGTAAATTAAAAATAAGTTTTAAAGTTTTACTTAAATTTATATCAAATAAAAAACGACTCCGAATTTTATTGAAAACAAGATAAACTTAAATATTTATTCAATTTTTCAGTGATAATATTTTATTATCTGCTAAAAATTTAATGCTCATATTTCACATTTCTACTGCACACTTCTTTCAATTTCGATTTGTCTTTTTTTGAATTTAAAGTTGTTTTTTTTTTAATTTGAGTTTGTCATAAGAATATTTTGTATTAAATTTAATTTTTTATTTTATGGGTTGAAAATAGTATTCCACCCTGAAGGCACAACGGTGTGGATAAGAAGGAAAAACAAAGGAAAATGCTATATAACCAAATGAAACAAAAATAAATTAAATTTAAATGTATATCATTCAAAGGAAAATATGCATTTAGATTATAATTTTTTTAAATTTTATTGAAATTTTATAACATTGCTCCAAAACAAATCCAATCAAATTCAATCGTACATTTGGTGGGCATCTAGATCAAAAACAGACCAGTAACATCCAGAATCTTACACAATTCTCCCACCCATCTACTCTTCTTCAGAATTCAATACGACCCCTTAGAAAGAAAACTAAAGAAAACCGAGTTAAAACTAACCACCTCCTGAACCACCAAAACCGCCGGCAGTGGAAGCAGCACCAATCACCGAAGAGGAACAAGAAGCCAGGTCAGAAGCTCCTAACCCACCACCAAAACCAGTATCAGCAACACTTCTTTCTGATTTTCGCGCTCTTTTCCGTTTCTTTGGCTTTGCCTTGGGATTCTCCGATGCCGCAGAAGCATCGGCACCGTGGAGGTGGTTCAAGTTCAAGGACTGGTCGTAGTAGTGGACGGAATTAAGTGTTTCGAGTGATGTCACACAGCATTCTTGCCAGTTGAGAGTTGCAAGGTCCTCCTTTGCCTCTTCCAGAGTGAGGAATGCATGCGACGAAACGTCGTCGTATTGAAGTGTGGACCGAGATGGATCCATCAGCTCGATTGTCTTCACCGCATCGACCATGACCGACTGCGAGTTTTATTGAAAAAGCAGAACCAAAAACAGAGAATCATAAAAATGATAATGAGAGAGTTATTTTAAGGAAAAAAAATATCAAAAAGTCGATTTCCTGTTTCTCTCACCTTTTGAACCTGGTGAATCTTCTTGAATCCATGCATGTGTACGATCTGTTCAAATTATTGAATTAAAAATTAAAATGCAATTCTAAAACACACTAGCACACAGATTATCTTCCACTGAATGCTTTGCCTAAAATTTTTTTCGAACAATTTAGTCCAGACTATGTAATAGTAATAAAATCTCTCACCTGTTGAAATTAATAAATTAAAATTCATAATTCAATTCTAGAACACACTCGTACAGCACACAGAAACTAGCACACAGATTATTTTCTGTGGAATGTTTTGCAGAAAAAAAATTCGTAACAACAATAATTGATCAACCAGATCATCGGCTACTGAATAAGCATTTCTGCACAAAATGCATCCGTTAAAGATAAAATCAATTGAAGCTGAATTAAAAAAAAATCCGATAAATCGATCTACATCAACTTTGTATAGAGACTGAGTCAATTCAAAAGACAAAATCAGAGATTCCTGTTCAAAAGAAGATCTCTCTTCTTCTTCATTCTCAATTTTCGAAACCTAATTTCTGAAATGAACAATAAAAACAAGTGAATAATCGAGGTACTCTTCCCGTATATATATATATATATATATAGAGAGAGAGAGAGAGAGAGAGAGAGAGAGAGACATAGAGGACCTGATTGAGATAGTTGATGGTGAGAGAGCGAGGATTGTGACTATCAATGAAGTCGAGGTACTCTTCCAGCTTAATCATCCCCTTCCTTCGTATTCCCAGATTGGGATTTCCTCCCTGAAATTCCATGTTGCCTTTTCTCAGTGCTGGCTTTGCCACGAGTCTATTTACTGGGAGATAGAGATGTGCCACTATTTATATAGGCAGCTTCCGAAACAATTTTTTTTTTTTGGGCCGGACTGCACTTTGTGATTGTGAAGGTTTTTTTCGGGTAAATTATAGTTTAACCTCTTAAAGTATTACTCTTATTTCATTTTATAACTTCAACTATAAAGTTTCTTACATTATACCTTGAAGTATCAATTTTGTTTTATATTATTCCAAAAAATAATGACTGTCAATTTTTTGACAATAAATACATATGTGGGTGGTCCGTACTGCCAATAAGAAATTATCTATTGAACATGTACAAGTTTAAAAAAAAAAACGTATATATGACTTTGTCATTCCTAAGTTTCAAATTTTCTTCATCTGGCTGGTCTTTTTCTTTTTTTTTCGCAACAACTAGTTAGTTGCAAAAGAGGTAAAATAAGTGGTACTTGACACTTAACGGGAAGTTTTTTGGAATTTTCCTCCCTCATTTGACAGATTTTCAAGTTTGTCGTTATTTATTGGAGTGATATAAAATAAAATTGATATTTTAAGGTGCAATGTAAGACATTTTATAATTAAGGGTGCAAAGTGATATAAGGGGTAATAATTTAGGAGGATAAAATGTAATTTACTAGTTTTTTTTTTCTTTGGTTGTATTTGGATTGGGAGTTAAAGGGGATAATTCTGGTAGAATAAAAAAATGTGGGTTTGGGTTAGATCACTCTTATGGGTTTGGGTTAGATAAAAAAAAAATATTTTTAGATCTCCAATTCAGTCCAACCCTGTTTAAGACGTGTTTGGATGATCGATTAGGATTAGATAAGATTTCAATTTTATATCCTATGTCATCCAATCCAAATTGACTTAGTCACTTATATTAGATGGGATATATTTTGGATTTTTTAGAAACTGGTACATTTTTAACAACTCATTTGACAAAAAATCTGACTCCAAATTTTTTTTGGTTAAGAAGTACAGTCTTCATTGGAGGCCTTCAGCCGGTTCTAAAATCACAGCATAACCAAAATCTTTATCATTAAAGTCGGAGATAATTTCTCATATCAGTTAGAGTATAATAAAATAAAATAAAATAAAATACTGTAACTGAACAAAGGCAAATAATCTTTTTTAGAGCCTATCTCTTATGGTTAGGTCTGACAATTATGTCGACTAGGACGATTTCGTTTATATAAATGAGTCAAATTATTACAACCATACACGAATTGTTTATTAAATGGGTTGTCCGGTACGACCTATGTGTCACCTGCTAAATAAGAGAATAAGTTAAAGTATTTTAAGTCCACACGAAGAATCATCAACTCACAACACATTACACATGTTTAACATGTTTACTACAACAATAAATCACGACTGAGCAAAAAATATAAAGACAAAAATAAACATTAAATGACTACTAAATTTGAATGAGTCTGAGAAATGGGAGGTGTGAGATGAGGCAGAGACTAAGAGATCTAACTTGTTTTTTAAAATTTTATTGTACCATTATTAACTGGTTAAACGAGGAGAAACGAGTTTATGAGATAGACATGAAATCGATTCGTTTATTTCATAGATTTGCTGAGTTAACTTTTAACCACCCGAATCCGTTTAGATTATAATTAAACCCGTTAAATCTGTGTTGAGTTGATATCGGTTTCATGAATCATGTCTAAATTGCCAAGCCTACTTATGGCAAGACTTTCTGATACAATGAAAGAGGGAGCCTATTTTGTGAAAGTTTCCTTAATACACAAATTTGAATTCAAAATTCAAACAAAAAATTTAAAATAAATATATTGTGAATATATGCCAAATTTATAGAAAAGTGAAAAATTAAGAGCCTTTTCCTATGGTTGGATTGGATTGGATTGGATATTGTGGAATAATCTAAACTTTTGTTTATGGGGGCATATTTATAAAATTCAATTTTTTAACTATTTGATTATATAGATATACACGTATATATTTAAATTTAAAATCAAATTCAAATTATATATATGTACATATATCCATATATACATATACACGTTAGACTAACACAATTCTTCAGTGTCACTTTTTTTTTTGATTTTTTTTGGTGTCACTATTTGCATTCACACTATGAACCACAAATATATGACTTCTATTTTTTTGCAGTCATTTTTGGTGTCACTCTTTTTTAAAATGTTTAGTTTTTCGTTTCACTTTATGCCGTCACTTTTTACTGCTGGTATTTGTAGTCACGAAATAATGTAAAAATACTTGATATAAAGTGAAGGGGGTGACTCCCTTTATTACATGTGTGAAGGCATTTAACAAGCTCAAGTGATGATGACAAGGCAGGGCACACAATGAAGATAGCTGTCATTCGTCCAATACACCTAGTCGAATGTATCAGTGTATCGGCAAAGCAAAGTGTTCGGCCAAGCTATGTGCTCGGCCAAGTAATGAAAGAGATCGGCTACTACTGAATTGTTCAACATGTTCGGAGAGTGATGCAAGAGCTAGGTTTTGATAGACCGAGTTGTTTTTGATGATGCACAAAATTGTTTTATGCACCACGAGTCAAGTGTGAATAATAAATGTAGAAATAAAATATAAGGAAATGGAGAGACATAAGGAATTATAGTGGTTCGGTCAGCTAGACCTACGTTCACTCTTGAATGGCTTTGGTCACCAGGTATTTTATTAACTCAAGGGAGTGGGGAGCAGAGATTACAAGCTTTGAAGGAGAGAAATGAGATGTGCTCAGGTAAAGTGTGATGCCCCCCAAGTGTTGGTGGGACGTGCCATTTATAGTGGCCCTCTAACAGACTAGGGCTATTTTATAGCAGCTAAGCAAGTATTTCGGTTGAGCTCACGACTTCTCCTCAACGGGCTAGGCAGTTGTGATGCTCTCCACAAGACGCGGTCAAGGATAAGGTGAGGGTGGACTGCTTCCTTGGCGGTGCAGGCAAAGCTCCTACACTTTCCCTCTTGATGACGTGGCTAAGCAGAGTGTTTAACTTGCCTTGGACTATGTTGGGCTTGGTGGACCCTCAATGAGATTGGGCTCCTTAATTGGAATTTGGGCTTTCCAAATAAATTGGGTTCTTCTTGGGCTTGACCCATCATTTGCCCCCTAATGCCTCCTATGTCTAAAGAAACTTGGAGAAGGAGGCATTGATTCTTCACTTGTGTAATGTATTTTTGGCTTTGGTACATACCACAAGCCTTTTTCCTCTTTTGCTAAGATTTTTTAAGGGAGCCCATACTTCAAGCCTTTCTTTTACTAGGATTTTTAAGAGGGCCCATGATTTTTTTAATTTGGGTCTTCCCTCTTTAAAAACCCTAATCTATAAATATATTCTTCTTTCTCATTCTATTCATTTCACCTTCTTGAGGTTGAGAGCCATTCTTGGAAAACTTGAGAATCCATTCTTGTGAGCTTGGTTCTTTTTGTTCCATTGAGATTTGAGGCTTGGAGTATTTCAACATTTGTTTTGTTGGTATTTCTTGGGTGGAGTTTCTTGAAGTGGTTATTGGAGATTTGGAAAAGGTGGGATTTGAAAAAACTCTATTGCTGCCATGATGAGTGGTGAGGTTGGGGCTGAAGGAGGTTGTCTCGATGCTCTTGGAGTTCCACAAGTTGAAGGAGGAGGAGGAAGAGAAAACCCAGCCACAGTCACGCGTGCGCCACAGCAGCCCGCAGACACTGCTTTGGGCGCTAATTTGGAAAAATTAGGGGACTCTTCTTGCTCCAAGGGAAGTATAGGGGGCTGCCCAGGCGTTGGAGGGGCTGTCCTGGACTGCTCGGGTGGTGAAAGGGATGTCCTGGACAGCTTGGATGCAGAAACGGATGAGCTGGACAGCTCAGGAGCGCGAAACAGCAGGCTAGACAGCGCTGGCGCGCGCACAGGCACGCTGGACAGCGCGAGTGGGCAGCTTGGTGCGCTGGACAGCTCAGGTGAGCGCTCAGGTGGGCTGGATAGTGCGCAGAGGAGGCTCCTGGGCAGCGTTGGCGCTCGATCAGGTGGACTGGGCAGCGCGTGTGGGCAGTCTGGTGCGCTGGACAGCTTGCGTATGCAGTCTGACGAGCTGGATAGCTTTGTGCAGGCCAAAAAAGGAGCTGTCCAGGCCAGCAGGCGTGCAGCAGGGGAGTTGGGCGGTGGCCTGGGAGCTGGAACTGACCTGGGCGCCTCTTTTGGTGCTGACCCGAGTGCTTTTGGAGCTGTTTTAAGTAACTTTGGAGCACCAGGCAGCGCTGGGCTGTCCCATTTTGGCGAGCAAAGGTGGTCAAGCACCTTTCCGGGCGATGGGTTACCTTGTTTGGACGAGCCAAGGCGGTCAGGCACCTCTCTAGGTGCTGGGCCAAACACTCCAGGTGACAAGGAAGCTTTGGGTTCCACTTTTGATGATTCCAACTCGACTCCTCCAAGCATGATTCCTCAAGGCAAAACCCCTCAAGATGGTGACTTGGGTCACTCTTTACGGCCCCGAAAAAAGAGCAAAGGCAAAATGGGACTTGACGACGATGGGTCAAAGGTGAGTACCCTTCCCAGTTTGTTTACTTCGGATGGAGATATTTTGAGGCTTGTTTCTACTTATCGCATTCCTCCGACTGTGCTATGTCGTCGGGCTGAATTGGGTGAGTTTGCTTGTGACGACTCCTCCGGTGATATTGTTGTGTATGAGGAGATGCTTGAGGCTGGGCTAAGATTCTCCATGTCCTCTTCTGTCTGTAGTATTCTGCATTACTTTTCCTTGACTCCGGGGCGATTAGCACCTAATGGCTGGAGAGTTCTGCTGGGTTTTCTTGCATTATGGAGAAAAGTACATCGTGAAGATGTTTCTCCAGCAGAGTTTTATGCGGCATATAATTTGAGTGAGACTCCTACACCAAATAGGGGGTGGTATTACTTTACCACAAGAATTGGTACAGTACTCACGGGTTTACGCTCCAATTGCTCTGGCTGGAAATCTTGCTTCTTCTTCGTTGGTGGAGAGTGGGCTTCAGAAGCCGATAGAGATTTGGTGTCAATACGGTGGGGTGCTGCCATAAAACCCGGTATGCTGTACCTTTTTTTTTGTTTTTTTTATACATATATATATATATATTTTTATATGTGTGCGCTCACCATGTCTTTGTAGACACACCTATGCTTTCCCCAGACCAAGAGGGGAAGTTGGAGGCCGTTAAGGCTTGCCCTTTCAAGGATTTGGGAGCTCTCCTGCCCAAGGATGCTAGGGTCGTTGCTCCCTCCCTGAAATCCGGTTGTTCTTCTTCAAAGCAAAAAGGTAAGATGGTTTCCTTCTTTAATTTCCTCTTTCCCTTGGTGCTTCTCATTTACTTGATGCTCTATTATTTTTGCAGCAAGTAAAAGGTTGGTGAGGACTCGCTTCTCTGATAAGAGCCCTCCTTCTTCTAAGGTGGCGAGGATAGGTGATGGCCCCCAAGTGACTTCTACGGTGGTGGCTCCTCAGCCGGCGATCTCTCCAGTTGCTACCCCAGGGTCTTCCATTCCGGGTACACCTTTAGCTCCTCATTTGTCCCCTCCTCCTGTGGGAACTTCTTCGAGGGGACCAGATTTTGCTACTCCCATGATGGGCAGACCTTTGATCATTAAGGAAAGGCTTGGGAGGTTCGTGTTTGCACCCGAAGTCCAACATCTTGGTACTTTGGGCACTGGAAGAATTATTGACACCTATTTGGAAGGTTTGGCTCAGGTAAGGGTTTACTATCTCCCTTTCTCTAGTTCTTCGTTATACTCCTCTGACATTTCTCCACCTTTCATCTCTTCCAGGTTGCGACTTCATCCATCTGCCTGTTTTCAAGGGCCCATAAACAAGACAGGCAAAGGTTGGATCTTACTGCTATGGAGAGGAGGATTGTAGAGCTAGAGGCCGCTAGTAGTACTTCTCGAGATGAGCTTGTAGCGGCTCATAAGAGGGCATCCTAGCTTGACGGTAACCCGTGAGAGGGATGAGCTCAGGGAAGGTGAGCTTGTTGAGGCCCGTGGACAGGCAAATAGGCTTGAGGCTGAGCTTTCGGTAACCCGTGAGAGGGATGCGCTCAGGGAGACTGAGCTTGCTAAGGCCCATGAGAGGGCCATGCTCAGAGAGGCTGATATAGAGGCAGAGCTGAAGGCTGCTCGGGAGAGAGCTTCCCGCGCTGAGGAAGTCTTGGAGAATAGCCTTGCAGATGCTTTTATTGATGGATTCGAGGTGTTCCGAGGGAAGGTCTCTGCTGCTTTCCCTGATACTGACTTCTCAGGCTTCGTACCTCTTCAAGTGCTCCGCGTTCAATGGATGGAGTAAGATTGCGGACCATGGCCATTTCTCTTGCCTCCTCCACCAAGTCGAGGTTGATGCGGAGTTCCTCCTCGTTAGTAACAAGGTTGTGGTGCTGAGTCCTTAGAGAGTGTACCCCTATCTCCACAGGGATGACCACCTCAGTTCCAAAGGCAAGGGAGAAAGGGGTTTCCCCAGTAGGAGTTCTCGGGGTGGTTCGATAGGCCCACAATACGCCCGGTAGCTCTTCCACCCAAAGACCTTTCGCTCTTTCAAGCCTTGTCTTTAGGTTGCGTAGCACTGTCCTCACCATTACTTCAGCTTGCCCATTTGCCTGTGGGTGTGTTGGGCTAGAGTGAGGTTGCTTTATTTGAAGGTCAGAGCAAAAAGAATTCAACAGCTTGTTGTCGAATTGCTTGGCGTTGTCACTTACAATGGCATGAGGAATCCCGAAGCGACACACCAAGTTCTTCCAGATAAAATCTTTGACTTTCACATCTGTGATTTTAGCTAAAGGTTCGGCCTCTGCCCACTTGGTGAAATAGTCCACTGCCACCACCACAAACTTGCACTGTCCTTTGCTAAGAGGCAAGGGGCCTAGGATGTCGATGCCCCACTTGGAGAAAGGCCAGGGACTCGAAACGGTTGTTAGCCCCCTTGGTGGTTGTCTTGACACCGTTGCGAAGCGTTGACACTTGTCACACTTCTTAGAGAATTCCTGGGCGTCCCTTACCATGGAAGGCCAGAAGTAACCTTGTCTGAGTGCTTTGTAGGCGAGGGAGCGTCCTCCAGAATGGTTCCCACAGATTCCCTCGTGGATCTCTCGCAAGGCATAGTGAGCATCTTCGGGTGAAAGGCACCGCAACAACGGCAAGGAATAGCCTTTTTGTATAGTGTGCCCTGTAGGATGGTGAACTTTGAGGCTCTCATTCTCAACTTTCTGGCTTCTAGGGGATCATCTGGTAGCACACCTTCTTGGAGGTATGCTTTTATCGGGGTCATCCAGTTCGACTCAGCCGATGCACAGTTGACATTTGTGATTTCCATGTCCACCTTGCTTGGCTCGAACTGGTGACCAATGAACGCTGGCTCTCTTGATGAGGCTCCCACGGATGAGGCGAGCTTTGCGAGTGCATCGGCTGCCATGTTGTCTTCTTTGGGGATGTGGGTTATCTGGAAATAGTGAAATTTCGTGATCATGGCTCTTGCCATTCCAAGGTATTCCTGCATCTTAGCTCCTTTGGCTTCAAACTCGCCCCTCACTTGATTAACTATCAGTTGGGAGTCGCTGTAGGTGTCAAGGTGTTGGGCTTCCATTTCCACCGCCAATCTCAATCCAGAGAGGAGAGCTTCGTACTCTGCCTAATTGTTGGAAGCAATAAAGTGGAGCTTCACAGCGTACTTGAGAGTGGTGCCATCCAGGCTGATCAAGACTAGGCCCGCTCCTCCTCCTTCACTGGTCGATGATCCATCTACGTAGAGTTTCCAAAGGAGAAGAGCAGAGGGTTTGGAACTTAAAATGGGCGGCTGGTCATCTGGGAAAACTACGTGGGCTCCAGGAGCTGGATGCGCATGGGATGGCTGGGCATCATGAGTTGGAGGTGCAGCCCAAGATGCCTGGTCATCAGGAACTGGAGGTGCAGCTTCTCCCCATATCTCAACTCTCCATTCTTCCAAGACCATCCTTCAAGAGCTTCTCCATTCTCCAATCGGGCTCTAATCAAATCGAGTTCTGAATCTAGGCATTGCAACTCTACTATCCGTCGTCGAAGCGTCCGCTGAGCGACAAGGTTGAATAGATATGGCTGATACTCCGGTCCATCCACCCATAGATCGTAATCCTCCAATGCATCAATCATTTTTCACCTATTTACCGCAAGAGAATTGATTTCACTCCGAGACTTCCTGCTAAGAGCGTCGGCAACAACATTTGCCTTCCCCGGATGGTAGTTGAGTGTGAAATCATAATCTTCCAAGTACTCAATCCACCTTCTCTGCCGTAGATTCAAATCTTTCTGTGTGAACACATACCTAAGGCTTTTATGATCCGAGAACACTTGAAATTTCTCTCTATACAAGTAACACCTCCATAGCTTAAGAGCAAAAATCACAGCGGCTAGCTCCAAGTCGTGAGTGGGATAGTTCTGCTCATGAACTTTGAGTTGCCTTGAGCCATAAGCAACTACCCTTCCTCCTTACATTAGAACACATCCCAAGCCTCGTAGTGAAGTATCAGTGTATACATCGTAGCCTTCCTCACTGCTCGGAATAATGAGGATAGGTACCGTCGTCAACTTCTCCTTCAAGGTGCGAAAAGCTAGTTTACACGCTTGAGTCCACAAAAATTTCTCCCCCTTCTTTGTAAGGCGAGTCATCGGCATCGCAAGCTTGGAGAACCCTTCCACAAACCTACGATAATAGCCGACTAACCCCAAGAAACTCCGTACTTCCGTTACATTCTTCGGTGTTTCCCATTTTATCACGGCCTCAATCTTTGCGGAATCCACCGCTACTCCTTGTTCGGACACAACATGGCCAAGGAACTTCACTTCCTTCATCCAAAACTCACACTTGCTTATCTTCGCATATAACTTATGTTCTCTCAATGTTTGTAACACCATAGAGAGGTGACGAGCATGTTCCTCCTGAGTCTGGGAGTAAATCAATATGTCATCAATAAATACGATGACAAATTGATCGAGGTAAGGCCGGAAAACTCTATGCATCAAATCCATGAAGGCTGCGGGGGCATTAGTCAATCCGAACGGCATCACCGTATACTCGAAGTGACCATACCGGGTACGAAAAGCAGTCTTAGGAAT
>JAHQCQ010007550.1:0-20583 GCA_023539305.1 Ilex asprella
AAAGCGATCCACAATACAAGTAACATTGGTCCAGATATACTGTAACATAACTAAAATCTAAGCATCCCATTACTAGGTCAGTAGTGCCGACCAAGAATTTGCAATATAGGTACGACATAGGAACTGTGGCATAAATAAGTACTTGTATCGCAAGAAGCCAGCTTAAGGGCAACAAAAAATGCCCCCAATAAATAATTTGCAGAACAAAATAAAATTCACTGAATGCAAGTAGATTATAACTTTTCAATCTAATCAAAATATAAAACCAAAATAGACATAGCATTCCAGGACCCACTCTCAGATTATATACTCAAAACTTTCCCCCAAGTAGACTCAAGCACGTTTGAAATTTATTTGGCCATCGCCATAAAGTAAATCCAGAGATGAACAAAAAGAAAACAGAAGGCATCATAAAATAAACTTGACACTGTATACCTATAAATAAATTTCACATCAAGACTGGCCAATAAAAATAGCAAAAGGTAATCAGGCAAATAAAATAGTCTAGTTGACCAAAGGGATTACCTCAAATAATGCCTCGGCAAGCATGACTACTCGGGAAATACTTGCACGAGTGCCAGACTCATCAGCCGTAGCATTTGACTCACAGAAGCATGTGCCATCAGCATGAATTCCTGTTGGACATATAGCAGTTCGACGGTTGCTTCTATCAAGGCCCCCACGAAATCTTTCCCAGAGCTGCAAAAAAGTTGATCAGCTAGCACTTGATAAAAAAAAACCCAAATGGTAAAAGAGAAAAAAATATAGTTGCCCCCCTGAACAATACTTTCTCAAAAAATTGAATAATACACCGGAAATTATATATCACACTGCAGTGGTATTTTGGCAAGAATAAGCTGAAACAAAATCATCAATCTTTAGATAAACAATTAGATAATAGCAAAACGATTGCAGATTGTTACTAAAGCACACAGCCATGAGACTTGATGCAACAAAATGATGAAGCCACTAAGACAAATAAAAAGATATGGTGTAGATCAGAATCCGATGTCTAGTTCCATTTCTGCGAAAACAAAAGTATGAACTATGCTCAATGTGTGGGTATGTCTCTGTGTGGACGGGTGTGTGGGTGAGTGGGGGGTTTAGAGAAAGAGAGATCATAAAGCTAGAACAAAACAATTATTCCACACTCAGGAAGTTCAGAAAAGATATGCCAATAGTCACAAAAAAAAAATATCTAAAAGATTACCTCAGATCTCGAGTGCCATCGGTGTTCATTAATGCTATGAGTTCTACCTCCAAAGTACACAGAATCACCTCGAACCCCATCATCAAAGAAATCACCACTAAAATCAAGAAGCCATCTGTCATGAAATCCTAGGTCATCAGAATCATCAGTTGAGAAAACAAATGTTCTGGAATCTCTATGTCTTCTAGAACTGCGTCTCGAAAAAGCATCCCAAAATAGTCTTCTACTATTCCGTCTCGCTTCACGATTACTTATTTCAGCAGAACTACTAGATAAAATGTTGGAAGAGACACTCACCACATCAACATGAAGTACACCGTCATCTCTCAGGCCTCGGTCCCTTTCTGACACAAGAAATCCTAGATCTGAAGGTATTGTCTCTTGAAGGGTATCATCTCTTGGCAATGGTGAGTGAAAAGTCACTGGTGAATTAGAGACCACAGAAGCAGAACCAGGACCAGAACTAGGGTAGGCCAACATTTCATTCACATGATTTTCAACTGACACTCCATCTGAAGCAGAATCACCCCGGCCAGGAGAAGATGGATTGCTAGGACAAGGAACCCCCACACAAATTTGAGACACTTTCCCGTTCATTGTATTATTCATGCCATTGAGAGCATCTATGTTGGCTCTACCATTTACAACAACAGGTTCTGAGGATGGTCTATGCTCATTCGAAGTACTAGCAGTATTGCTATTGTAATCAGCACTTAATTGATAAGGCGGAAATAAATCCTTACTCTCAGATAGATATTTCCCTTGGTTACTTGTCCCAACAATGCTTGCACCACCTTGAAAAGAAGGATCCTCACTGGCTTCCATAATGCAATCAGGTGAGGTTCCAGTCTCAATTTTAGGGCAGGTAAACCCAAATCCAGCCCCAGATTCTTTTGTAGAGCTTTTGAACTTGTTAACATTTAGATTGCCATGTTCCGCAGAATTCACCAGTAATTCAGCTGGATCATCTTCCATCTAGAGTACAAAAATGCCAGTATATCAATTCAGGTTTCACACTTTAGAATCTGACGTAACAGTTTTCCATTTGGTATAAAAAATATTGCGAGATAGAAAGAGACAGAGAGAAAGAGAGGGGGGGGAAGCGATTACAACCCGTCAAGGGCAATGATTGATAAAATGTATTTTAAGAAGGTAATATTGTTCTTAAAATTTCTCTCTTGTTCCAAAACTCAAGGCTAAGTTAGGACTTCTCACGTCGCTCCGATAAACTAATACTATTGGATGCATGTGAGTCGCCTTCACAAACTGACACACTTGGATGAAAATGGGAGTTCAGGAACCTAATTAGGTTCACAAGTGTTTACAGCCACAACACAATTACTGCTTTACTTCTTCAAGACAAAAATCTGCCATTGTAGAGAACAGAAACCAAGTGTCTGACTGTAAATCACAACCCACCACACTTACTAGAAAGCAGCAAAAATAAGAAGACTTAACCAAAATACTAAATAAGACAATAGTAATAAGAAAATGACAAAAAAGAAGCTGTCTAACAAGAGCAACATCCGTGTCTGCAAATAGTCTCCCTCCCTCCATTAAGCTGTCCTTCTACATAGCAGAACCCTTCAGATATTGAGATGGGACTTCAAATCATAATCAAGGATGGAGCTAGCATAGCTCAAGCCAGCCAAGACGCCCTCCCTCACCCCAACCCCCCCCCCCAAAAAAAAACCCAAGATTAAAAAGAGAGGCAATATTTAGGCTTTGTAGATTGGGACCCTGAGGTTACTTTTCAATATATGTTTTGTTGTCCTCCTGCCAAGGTAACACATATCCGAACCATGTACCTTCCAATTAAAATTAGATTCTAAGTCAATAAAGTCTAAATAGGCCATTGACAATTTTCAAGGCATTTTAACCCATTTAAGAAAAATGATGTCATTTGTCGAGTTGTCAAAATTGTAGAATAACAGTCAAACAATATGAAACTCTCAAAATTGTTAATTATTCTATCATGTCTATGCTTCCATCTAAATAACTAATGTCTAGTTCAAATGTCATGAACTTCCTATGTCATACAAGTTCCAGTGGACATACAAACAACCCATAAAGATTGCACACATAAAAGGATTTTAATTTAGTACTATAGATGCCTCTGTGCGATGCACGGAATTCGAAATCTCTATCCACTATCACCTCTAGCCCATTACTAAACCCATCATCCCCATTAGCAACACCCACCCGTGCAACAAAGTATTTGAAAAAGGCGTTCTTTTCTAACTCTATCTCTGCCAAAATCGTTGATATATATAGATGAATACTTGGAGATAAAATAGAAGTTACCCGAAAAGTGATAATGTTTAGAAATAGTTGGTTTAAGTGGGGTTCAAAAGGGGGATTTATAGCAGAGTTAAGGAAGAGTCAATTCAAAATGGGAGTGGTGAAAAATAGGCGGTTTAACATGAGGTTCAATAGGACTAGTTAGGACACGCGTTGTGTCTTAATTAGAAAAAATTGCATTTTTTTGCATCTCTCACCATGTGCCTATCAGAGAATTAAACCAAGTCTTAGCCTTATCCTTGCTAGGAAAAAGAAAAAGCTTTAACCTAACCACACCTGCATTTAATAATTCAAAAATCTAGAACTTTAGAAAAGTGAACGGAATGCTTCTCAAGCATCCGTCCAGAGAAAATGATTGTTATATTAATATAGATAGATTACCATAAAAAATGAAGATGAAAACTCAAATAAAACTAAGCAATAATAAACTCGTTTTACCAGTAAGGGAAATCCATCCATCAAGAACCTATATTGCAGGACAGGCCAAACCTTTCCATTCTTCAAATGCACTAACAAAATTTTCAATTCTACTCGGATCTCACCATCTTATATCAATGAACATCTACGCAATGGAATTCAAGATACACCCAAATAAAAAGTTAAACAACAATACCAGATAAAATATCCTATAAACCCAAAACGAAACCAATGCTATACTTCAATCCATCAAACGCATAGCACCTAAAAAAACATATATTGGAGATTAAAAACACAACTAAAATTGTCGGCCTAACAAGGAATACAGAACTCGAGGCCGATTACCAAATTTTTATTAAAAAAAAAATCATGGAATAAGTATGCATATAATCAGGGAGTGAAGTTGAATTTATCGCTGATCATGGTAAAAATGATGAAAAGGGGGAAATGGGTACTTTTATAATCATGTTTCAAGCTAAATTTATTGCAGATCGTGAGGTTTGAAGTAAGATACATATTGTAGATGATGATGAAAATGAATAGGCGATGTACCTCGGTAGGCGTGTGAGAGGTAGAGGCACCGCAGATCAATAGAGAGGACAGGATGCGTCTGATGGTATCTTGGGACCGAGGACGAGGACGAGGACGAGGACGAGGACAAGGGCGTGGGCGTGAACCACGGCTGCTGCTCGAACCCATCGGGCCCCTTGCTTTCTTCTCGAGAGAGACAGAGAGAGAAACAGCGGAACACCTATATATATGTATAGATATAGATCAATGTATTTAGAGAGAGAGACGAGGAATGAAATGTTTGGTGATGATGGAGGTGTGCCAGCTCAAGCCTCAAAGGTGAGAGGTCACTTACTCACTTAAGATTTGAAATAGGGTTAATTACACTTTGCTCCGCTCAAAGTTTGAGATCTGTCATTTTATCTTGTAAACTATTATATTTTTCACATTATGGTTATTAATTTTCTATTGTACACACAATTAACGTCAGGAGTGAGAGAGAGAGAGAGAAGGAGGAGGAGGAGGAAAGATATGTTTGGTGATGTAAAAGGTGCGTTGTTTCCTCAACTATCATATTTTTCACATTTTATTTTTAATTATTGTTATTAATTTGACATTGGCCTTGTGATTAATATCCATTAAAAATTTAACTAAAAATTATTTTATTTTATTTCCAAATTATGTAATTTTGTTTCATTTTGTCATGGCACCCATGTCTAAAGGCATGGTGCAACATAAATGAGAAATAATAAATTTGAGTGAAAAAATTCAATGTGAATGTTTTTGAGAGATATCAGTGGTTATTGGATGAGTTTATTTGACACAGTCGAATGAACTTATTAAATTTTATTTTGTTTTATATTATAAATTATAGATTATATCAAAAAAATGTCAGGCATATTTTCGTTTTGCACAATGTCAAAATAATTTAGGCAATTGAAGGGACAATGCGAGAAGTTTAATAATTGTGGGTGAAAGTATAATTAATCCTTCATGGTAATAAACATTTTGTTTTTACATGCTTTAGTGGGAAACACCTAAAATGAGAGTGACTTTGTAATAGTTAATAATGTCTTAAGTACACAATCAAAATATTTTTCTAGGAAAAAATGTACACAATCCAAATAAAACTTAAAAATATAATTTAAATATAAATTATCTCTTGAACGAGTGTTGAATGAGTGAATCCTAAAAATTCAAAAAAAAATGAAAAAGACAAGAAACAGGAGAATACATCCCCAAAAATGGGACTTTTGAATAAGAATATTGATGACAATTTACATCAATAAATTTAATTTTTTTTAATTTTTTTTTAAAAAATAGGAAATATGACGAGATTTGTTCATATGAAAAGAACATGACCATCAAAAGGAAAACTTTTAATTATTTTGTAATTAGAGATGAATTTTGAGATAGATTTTTTTTTAGCTAATTACTACGGAGAGTAGAATCCCCCCTCATCAATGATGAGTGATACGGGTGTCCTTGTGAGATGAATTGGTTTGTAAAATGAACTAAATTACTTGGGCTCACCTCAAAACCTCGTTCAAGATCAATTCTTATGGTAAACGTCAGAAGATTATCACATTTTTAAGGTAATTAATTTTTTAAGATTTTTTGGATGATGGATAAGCTAATTAATAATCAAAAAATTTTCAAAGAAAAATAGAAAATTAAGATATTCATCTCCACACTTTAGCTCGTAAACAAAACCATGAAAAGTAAGGGTGTTAACGCTAACTCGTTGATACAAACTCGACACAAATCTGACACGAATAATTATAAAATTGACACGATTATTAAATATGTTTAATAAATAGTGTAGACTAATGTTTAATACTTAGAACACATTAATAAATTTTTTTTCCCGAGTCTTCATTCGAATACGACACGAATAACAATGACATGACACTAATAATACGTTATGTTAATTACACAAAAAAGACACGATTGACACTCCTAATAAAAAAGTAGGTCGAACTTTTTGATCATGCATTGGCCCAATCGCAGGACTCCAAAAAATTATTATATTTTATAAAAATTAATTTTGAAAGAGAGAGCGTTTGTTTCTATGTCTAATGCGAGACCCCCCCTCCAATTCTTATGTTCTACCATATTAAACAAGAGGGTGACACCTCACTACTGTTTTGTTTCTATGGCTGATACCATTACACATCATCTGTTTATGTATTAATAATAAAATACAGAGTAAGATTAACTTTTCCAATATAAAATGTCAAATTAGATTTTATATTTCAGTTAATCTAAATAGAGGGTCTATTAACGCGAATTTTTTAGGTGTTAGATTATCTAAAGTAGAGAATTAAATAAGAATAAAAAAATTTATTGGAGATGCTTTAAATTTTATATATGATATGAAGTGATGACTAAATTAATACAAGTCCAAGATTGAAGTCCTATCCAAATGGTTGGATTAATTATATGGAGTGACCGATTGATGGTTCAAGTACCCCATCCACTTTTCCTCCTCTTTCAAAACATTGTTCCCTATCAAAAATAAAAAATGGAGTTATGACTCGTGGGTTGATGTTACAGGTGTTAAATGAGCCGAGCTTGAATAAGATTTGATGTGCTCCGGTTTGGTTTGTAATTTTTAAGGTCTATTTAAGCTCGATTCGGGCTTAGATGTCGAGCTTAAAATTTTGTTCAAACTTGACTCATTTAAAAAATGAATTCGAACTTGGCTTATTTAAGTTCATTTATTATTAATGTGAGCTCGAATATGAGTTTACACTCAAACTCACGTCAATGAGTCTTGAGTAGGGTTGATAATCGAACTAATCTACTTATACTCGGTTCGTTTAGAAAAATAAGTTTAAAGGTTTGGTTCAAACTCGTAAAACTTGATTCGTTTATCTCTAAAATAGTCAAACTACTCGGACTCGACTCGATTCAGTTCGGGCTTGTCTCATATTCTAAACAAGCCGAGTTTAAACATTTTTTTAAGTTTGTTTAAAGAAACGAGTTCATTTAAACGAACCAAACTTACATAATTTTTTAAGCTCGTTTTAAAAAATGAGTCTAGTAGACTCAATTTGAGCTCACAAAACTTGACTCTTTTATATGTAAATTAGTCAAACTACTCAGACTCGGCTTAAGTTAAAAATACGGGCCAAATTCGAACAATTTTTAAACTCTTTTATAAAAACAATATCGATAGGCAAAACTTAAACTCATAAAGTTTGACTCCATTCCTAGTCATAAGTGTGCTATTAAGAGACAACATACATTTGGAAGAGGTATATAAATTTAATCCCTATAAAAAAAATACCAAACTTATATGATCCAACCAAATAACTTGGACTCTAGCTTATATTCAAATGAGCCTAAAATTTTGTTCACATTCAGCTTATATTCAAATGAGCCTAAAATTTTGTTCATATTCATCTTGTATAAGTAACTGAACGTACTTGAACAAATTAAAAAATGATTCGAATCCGAGTAGTTGGTTTCATTTTACGACCTAATTGATATGTCCGTTAATATGGAGTTGGCCAGGTAGATGTATGTGACGTTAAACTATTTGGATATGATGTTAGAACCAAGTAAATCGCAATAGGTGGTGATAAACAAATAATAGAGGGAAAAAATTGAATAAAGTCTGATTATAAGTAGGGGTGTCAAACGTGTACGTGTAAACCCGTATACTCATTTACGACACATTTAATAAACAGGTGAAAAATCTCAACACGAACTCCACCCGTTTAATAAACGGATAACACTACACAACTCATTTAATCTATTTAATTTTAAAATAATTATATTAATAAATTTTACTACTCATTTTTTTTTTACTTTTAAGTGTACTTACCTCATAAAAGATGAATTTTTAATCAAATCTAAAAAAAAATCATATTTGAAGGCTTAAAAACAAAAAATATGAGACCATTGCTTTTTTATAGGCAACTCAACCTTCTCTCTCTCCTCTCATTTTTCAATGTAGGACAAAAACAAAAAAAATTAGTTTACCTTTGTCTTTGAAGTGCTTCTCATCTCCCTCTTTTGTCTTTGAACTACTATTTTACTTTGTTTACTTTTTTTTTTTTGTATTGATTTCTTTACTTTTTTTTTGTTAATTTTTTCAAAATAATTATTAATTTATTATTATATTAATTTTATTTAAACGGGTAAACGTGTGATAAACGGTTTGACAAGTCTCACCCGAACACGACCCGTTTATCAAACGTATTTGACGTGTCGACCCGTTTATCACCCAAACCCGCTTAATTCGTGTCAATTAATCGTGTCATGTCAAATTTTGACAACCCTAACCATCAGTAATGTTTGATCAAAAGCAATTAAAGGATAAAAACAAATAGCTTTGGTAGGATTTAAGTTGTTCTTTTGTCAAATTATGTCGTTTAAACCTCGCAAATTTATAAATTTTGTGTTCTACATCTTATAATTACAATTTATTACAAAATGCACTTTTGTTTTTCTCATTTAACATAATTTTATTTAAAAATACAAACTTAATTTTCGTCAAATCTCCGATAAATCAGACCAAATACAATTTCCGTCATCAAGGTCAAAGTCAAGGTCGATCCTAATCCATCCATCCATCCATCCACAAAAAAAAGTTATCAAATTTATGAGCTTATCCTAACTGAACATATAGTTTAGATAACCTTGTGATTTTTAGGTTAAAGGTGTGTTGTGTGTGCAGAAGGCCCTACTCCACTACTTTTGAGGAGCGGTGTAATAGTGGTCCTGTGTATGTTTCTCTCTTTGTCAAAAAAAAAAAAAAAAGGTAGAAACCCACCGAAAGCATTTGGTCTGACTGGTAGGTTTGATCATCATGGCCGCGCTATAAGTTCAGAAGCTCTCCACTGAGGTTTCTCCACACCACTACCAGAAACAACCATAACAGGAAGAAGCAAAGAAGCTAGAAGATGCACAATCGACCACCACCACCACCTGATCCGCACCACCCACCTCCGCATGAGCTGCCAAATCCACCACCCGAAGCAACTCATCATCATGAACCACCGCCTCCACATCATGAACCACCACCTCCTCCACATCATGAACCACCACCACCTCATCATACACCCGCCCCTCCTGAGCCGCACAAACCACCTCCTCCTGACCATCATCACCACCACCACTGAAAATGGAGCGACTTGAAGCTAATGCATATCTATAGTTTGCTATAAATATTACTACTGTAAGGCAGGCTGAGCCTGTACTGTGTTTTTTCACTCGGTAGGAATATGACATGTAGAGAATGACGAGTATAATAAAAGCTGCTATGATGCTTGTCTGGTTTGCTCTTAAAATGTTGCATTCCTCTTTGAATTTTGGGAATTCCCTAAACCCCCACACCGGGAAAAAAAAAATTCCCAGGAGTTACCCTTCTGTTTATTCTTAATTTCTATTGGCATAGTAATCTCCGACTTATTTCTCAATCTGCTGTTGGTTCATGATTCTTTCATAGAAAAAATGGTAGTTAGAAAAATAAGCTAAAAACTACGATACAGAAGAAACAAAGTTTAATAAAACATCATACTTATAGAAATTTAATTCCAAAGACCAACACCAAAAAAGGTCAAATAAGAAAAAAATGGAACTTTAGCTAGATGCGAGACAGGGGTCAAATCATGCTAGTAGGTAACTTGCCAAACGACTGGAGCTGGTGGCTTTTGCTTTTCACAGGGATGATTGAAGTGATAGTTCAAATTCTTTTGTATTTCAATCCAAGTATTATAATTGAACTCTTCTATCTTGCTTCTGTTTATATGAATGGTTGAGAATAGAACAAAGGTAGAAGGAAGATGTTTGGTGATATTGGTTGGGTTAAGGTATGCCTAAGTGCCTCAGTAGAGTACACGGGTATGCCCTGGAAAGAATGTATTATAAGTGCCTTGATGCTTGATGAATGAATTACAAATTTCAATGGAATACATACCTAAAGCAGATTTATTATCCAGTCAAGGAAAAAAAAAACAGACATTGTTAATTCCAGGGATACCAGCGGATGCAACAACAGATTCAACATATCAATGATAGCATATATTCCAAACACCTTTGTAAACCCATGGCCTACCAAATACCATCAGAAACTCCAACATTCAATTTCATATTCAGGGAAAAACCAATGTTTAAACAAACAGCTAATATTGATGATGTTCAAATCAAGTTTTTCTCACAAAATTAATAAACCCATAATGCATATAACACTCAGCCTCATTACGAAAAGTGGAAGGCATGCCTCACATTCCTGTAAAAGCCTTTTTGCCACCACCGGAAGATCCAGCAGGTACCACCTTCAACACATTGAACCTCACCGTCTTTGAGAGAGGCCTGTAACAGAGCATCAGAAAAAGACCCAAAAAACAGAAAAGTTGAAGCAAAAACAGAATCAGGTGAAATCAAACGGAAAAGATGACCCCTCAAGGCCATTAGATTGAATATATAACCTGCACTGGCCAATGATGACATGATCTCCTTCCTTGACACGGAAGCAAGGGGATACGTGTGCAGGAATGTTTGAGTGCCTCTTCTCATATCTGAAAGCAGAGGAAACGTAAAAAAGATGATAAGCTTCTGACTACAAAATTAAACTTGAAAAATAAAATCATAATTAGACTGGATCATGCCTTTGATATTTTTTCACGAAGTGAAGATAGTTCCTTCGGACAATAATGGTCCTTGTCATTTTGGCACTGTGGCATGTTCCAGCTAGGATACGACCCCTGATGGACACATTGCCAGTGAAAGGGCATTTCTTATCAATAAAAGTTCCTGTTACAAATCAAAAATTATCTTAAATTCAGATCAGTTATCCCTCTCTGCAAAACTTCACTACATGAATACAAAGCTGCTTTAAATTCTTTCAATGAGGTAATAATATTGTAAATTAGTCTACCAGAGCTTGTTTAAACTTGGGACATAGGATATGCAGCTTTGGCTGCTGCTTCTGAAGACAACTGCAATGCTACAATTTTTATCTAAATTCGGAAGACTTGAAAAGACTAGCAAATGAGCTTCCAAATGACAATGGATTTACCCTCTTAATCAAAAGGGTTGGGAAAATCCAATGGTTTTTGACCCTGAAACCTCAGCAGGCTACCTAAAGACAACTTCTTGTTGATATCCAAGTGAAAGACCAATTAATGTTTGAATTTGACTCTTACTGAAGGGGAAAATCAAGAGAAAAGAGGATGTGGAGGTTATGGAGAGAAAAGCACTGGCCCTAGCACTTGTACTGATAGAATTGGGTAAAACTCCTCTGTCATGATCTTTAAGTTCAAACCTAAATAGGAAAACTGAATTTTTCTGAATTCGTCTTGCCGTAGTCGAAGAGGGATTCCAAAATTCTACTACTCAAAATGTATTTGAAAAGAAATTCTCAAATGTGCTACACCTACAGAAGTTACCTCAGTAGGTTTCAATGTGTTACATGGCATCAATTCATCACATTATGACAAAAGGATTGTATACAAAAGGGGTCACAATGGCAAGCAAGTACATGACACCCCACTTGTACATATCTAACTTGCCTTATTCCCCCATCCCAACCAAAAAACAAAAGAACATTATCCAGCATATAATTATAATGGACCATGTTCTATGCTATCACAAATCTAGAAATTACATAATGAAATATAAGATGCTCATTACTTTACCTAACATGGCTTGTATTAAGTCAGATTAGATTGTTGGAAGAAAATAACACTTGTAATTACAAAACCCTCAAAACCATGCACCACGAGAGGATAGTAGTTCTTCCACCCAGATAGTGATAGGCAAGAGGCAAGTAAATTGACAAGAATCAAACGAATATGTTAAAATGCATAACAATTCTATCCTGGACCAGTTCTAGGCTAATCACAATTCTATAAAATTCCCTATTAACCCTAAACAGCCAATTACTTTACCCAATTTGGCTTCTTTTAAGTTAGATTAACTCGTTGGGAAAAAAACTACTGCTGCTTACAAAACCCACTAAAACATGCATCACAAGAGCATAGTAGTTCTTCCACCCTGATAGTAACAGGCAAGAGGCCAGAAAATCGATAAGTATAAAACACTTCTTTGATGACTATACTCTTCAACGAATTTGTTCAGAATGTGTACTGTTTTATCACGTTGCTCAAATGGCTTAATTATTCTGTTCAAAGACACCAAACTTAAATGATAAGGATCAAACCCTTCTTTGATGATTATACTCTTCAACGACTTCGGTCAGAACATATAATCTTTTACCGTGTTGCTCAAATGAAATACAAAAATTCTATTCACACACCACAATTCTAAGCAAACTGGCTTTTCTGGACTCTTCCAATGGCTCATATACGCCTACATGTACAAAGGTGTGTATCAACAAGTATATACAATACAGACCTTCAATGGCGTCTCTGGGAGTCTTGAACCCAAGTCCAATGCTCTTCCAATAGCGGTTCCCACCCTTTCCAGGCCTCTTCCCCTTCCCAGACTTCTTAGAGCTAAAACAGACAACCCCAAAACACAGAAATCAATTTCAAAAAACAGAAGCACAAAAAGAAAAAAAAAATATTCTTTATGCGTTCTCCGATTATTACCATAAAAACACTTTGGGTTGCTTCAGAAATGCCTTCTCCGTCTGTAACAAAAATACCCATCATCAGATCCGTACAATCTCACACATACACACTTATATACATAAACCAGTAATATACAACAGCAAATAGAAAGGACTGAAGAGAATAGAGAGTATAGATCTGATTTTGAGACCTGTTCAGCCATGATTAAAAACTCAGAGGAAGCTCTAAAGATTGGCTGTGGAGGCAAAGGAATGTCACAGCTCTTAAAAGTTCCAAGCTTGTACACCACTCGCAAAACCCTAATTTTAGCTTTCCGTGAGTTATGACGACAAATTACGTTATCTGAAACGGGCCTTGGGCTTTTGGTCTGGGCTGTGGTATTGAGTTTATCCAACCCAATTTAACACTATCACATCCTATTTTTGTCGAGGAGAAAATCTCCAAAATATTTTGTTATACTAATCATGACTCGTGCTTAAAAGTATGATAAAACATAAAATTCAAGCACTCAAAAAATAAATTTTACTATATTAATTTTTTTTAATATGTGTATATTATCATATATGGGTAATGTTTGAAATAAAAATTATGTTAAATTATAAATTAATTAAATATTAAATGATTGAACATGTGATAGAAATTAAGAATGTGATATTTTTAAGGAAAAAATATGTAGGGGATAAAAATTCAAATTGCTATTTATTTTATTATATATATATATATAATTTAAATTCTTTTTATCGCTTCAGTGTGAAGATCGGTTCAAGGAAACGAATTCTTTTCAAGTTTAGAATATAAAACAGCAGTGTCTTGAGCAAGATTTTGATAAAAATCTGTTAAATAATTTAAACTTCTCAAAAATCTTTGTAACTGCCTTTTATCTTTAATTTCATCTCGAAATTTAGAGTCAAATTCTATATTTCTTTCAATTGGAACTATATTTCCATTTTCAATATAATATCCCAAAAATCTGACTTTAAGTCAAACTTAGAAAAGATTTTAGCATTATATAATCGAGATAACAAATCTTTTTTATTGAAGAAGGGATATTTAATCCATTGCAACACTTTATTTAAATGTTTATAATTTATCACTAGTCTAGGAACTCCTTATTTTTTTTCTGGAGCATTATTTACATAAAAGCTACACAGCTCCATGGTGAATAGCTTTTCCTAATTAATGATTTTTCTATTAAAAAATTAATTTCTTTTTTATACAACTCCAAATAATCTTTATTCATTTGAGTTGGCCTAGCCTTAGTAGGGATGTCTTTTTCATCAAAGTCTTTAATAAATAGTAAGATTACTACATGTTTTTTTCGATTCCAAAAAATAGTAGGAATAGTATCACATATGTCAGTAATTATTTTATTTTCTATTTCTTTTATTCTGTGTGTATATTCAAGAGAATCAAATTTGTTGGATAGACTTAAAATTTCTATATCTTTAATAGAAAAATCATCACCCTTGTAATCAAATACGTCAATCCTCCCCCTTGTAAGCGCTAAATATAAGCGAAAGTTTTAATTTAATACAGAAATATATACAAGAGTTTACTTACATAGATGGGGTAGAAAGTAGAAGACGGAGGCTTTTATACAAGAGATAAAACGTTCAAAGAGGGTGCAAGAAGAGAGGAAGAAAAGAAGGAGTGGGTCTAGTGTGTAGAGGGCGGAGCTCCACAGGTCGGGTCTACACCCTTTTATACAAAGGCCGGACTTGAATTCTGGATTTCATAATAAAAAATATTATTCACAAATTTATACTGTTCATTAGTTTAATAATTTACATTGACGTTAGTGCATACGTCAGTACTATACACCATTGTACACTTATTCACAGCTTTTATAGTGACGTCAAGGCATACGTCACTTCTTCAGTGTCAGCATGGTCGTCTTTATTCGAAAAATCAACTATATCTGATCATTTCCTGTAAAGTAAATTATATAGAATATTATTGTTATCATCATGAAGATTTAACTCCATATCAGCTTTTAACAAATTTTCATTAATTTCAATGTCACATTTAAGAGGGGTATGTCCCTGAGAGTCCATAAAGTCGTCATCAGAGTTAATAGGAGTATGAGTTTTTCTATCTTCATCCTCAACTTTTTTTTCCCTTTGCCTTTTATGACAGTTATCGAAGTGTTAGCGAGATCCGTCTTCTCAGTTTTGCCCATACTAAAGGTAGACATCAATTGAAGACGCATTTCCTCCACAACTGCGGCTTTAAGCTACTCAGTGTTTAAAAGGAGTTTTTATATCTTTATCTGTTCTTTAAGAACTTCAACATCATTAAAATTAGTTCCGGTATTTATACTGGTAACGGGAACAAAAGAGTTTGACGTGAAAAGTTCCTCTTCCTCTTTTCTCATGTCTTTAAGACATTGTTCAATGATCTAACATTTAGAATCAATAGGATAATTATTCCAATAATGAACATGATATTCCCTGATTAATCTGGGATGTCCGTTATAATTAAAATCACAAGCCAATGTCCACACCCAAATCCAAGGAACAAAGAATTCGAGTGAGAAATTAATAATTGGTTTGACCAAAATATCATTGTCCTTTAAGGACGGACTTTTTTTTTATATATAAGTAAAAACATTTTTTTCATTCTTTCAGGGTATATCCTGTCAATAGCATAATGAGTTTCCCACTAATCATAAAACTAATTAGGAATTTCTATACAAGTTTCAGTAAATTGGAAGAACCATGAATGTTTTGTGTTTATAGTTTTATATAAGAAAGCACTATTCAATGCTTCAATATAATCAAAATAGCTATATTCTGTATATGAAGAAATTTTTAGTGTTATGGAGAGAACAAGATCAAGACCTCAATCTTTAGCAGATATTACTCTTAATATAAAAGTTTTACTATATTGAGGATCTTTACGATCAACATAGTTAAAAAATCTCTAGAGTTTAACAGAGTCAGTTTCAATAAGAATATTTTCATCATATGCTCTGTCTTTAGGTCCAGAAAATAAAAAAGCATTATCTAGTATCATAAATTTTCCTTTATATGAAGTTGACGATCCTTCTTTAAGAAGTTGATTATTAACAGTGTATTTTCTAAACCTAAACAACAACCTAATGCATACGCACAAGCTCCTCCTATAAAAGCTTATTATCCAAGACTAACTCCTTAGGATATATTAAGTGAAGAAATATTATTTACTGATCAAGTTGGACATGATGCCTCTTTTATATATGATTGGAATATTGATGGAATGTCAGAATATTTAATTCATCACATTTTGCATAGAATGCTAATGTATGCTTCGATATGTCGAGCTAATAATCGTAATTCAGATCATACCATTGCTAAATTTATAACTGCAAGATTTATTGGCGAATTTAAGGGATGGTGGGATAACTATTTAAGTCCAATTCAAATAAATGAAATTTTAAATGCCATAAAAATGACAACAACCGAAGATGGAAGTATAATTACTCAAGAAGATGATGTTTATACACTAATGCAAACCATATTAAAACACTTTGTTGGTACAAGCTTGCAAAGCACGGATAAAAGTAAAGAACTCTTAATGAACTTAAGATGTCCTATTTTAATACATTTCAGGTGGTATAAAAATGTGTTTTTAACTAAAGTTTTACGAAGACCAGACGCTAATAATGAATTCTGAAAAGAAAAATTTATATCAGGATTACCTAGTTTATTCGTTGAAAAAATTAGAATTTGTTTAAAATAAAGAAATTGAGGATTTAAAATCTCTTATGAGAATTATATTTATGATGAACTAATTTTTGAATGTATTTTCGAAGGTTTAGCTCTCTGTAATGATTTAATCTTAAAACTCAACTTAAAAGACAAAGATTGACTGGTAGAAAAGAGCATGGAGAATTCTATAATCACTTTGCGTATAACTTGGATATCCCAAAAGATAAACCCTCTAGTAAAAGAAGACCCTATGCTAAGCCCTATAAAAAGGCAGACAATTCTATAAAAAGAATTTAAATAGAGACAAGAGCTATAAAGACTATAAAAAGAATAAAGAAAAAGATAAAAAGCCTATTCTCAAATATTTTAAGTGTGGTAAAGAGGGTCATATTGCCTCTAAATGTTTAACTAAACAACAAATAAATGAATTAATTACAGATGAGGATCTTAAAGATAAAATTTTAAAAATTGTCTTGAATCTAGAAAGTGAAGTTGATAATTCTTTAAAAGACTTATCTTCTGACGAAGAATATAATATTAATAAGATAAGTAATTCATCCTCGGATGAGGTAAATTTTGAGCAAGATAAAGTTTGTTCCGCTCATTGTCAGGCTAAAACTAATTATTATAAAACTATTCAAGCTATGAATGGATTAAGTATAAATACTTTGTCTCAGTCACAAAATTTAATTCTTGATCTTATTGATAAAATTCAAGATCTAGATTCTAAGAGAAAATATATTGAAAAATATTTGCAGATAAATCCAAAAGATAAAAAAACCATCAATATCCCAATCTTATTCATTAAAAGAAGTCCTTAATAGGACAGATAGTTTGAATCCACAAATAAAAAAGATTTCTTCTACATCCACTACGATACAAGACCTACAAAGAGAAGTCCATTTTGTTAAAGAAGAGATAAAAGTAATAAAGCAAAGACTACTAACTTTGAAAAAAATGTCAGTTAAGGAAGGTGACATAAAAGCATCGAAGTCTTTTGAAGAATATTTAAATGTATTGGAAAAAATAACTTTTCATAAATGGTAAGTTAAAATCATATTATTAATAAATTCTGAATTTACAGTCGAAACTATTGTTTTAATTGACAGTCAAGTAGATATGAATTGCATAAAGCAGAATTAATTTCTATAAAATATTTTGAAAAAACTACTCAGTCAGTAAGCACTGCTGATACTTCAAAATTAAATATAAATTTTAAACTTTCAAACGTTTTTATATGCAATAAAGGAATTTGTATTTCTACAACTTTTATGCTTATTGATAATTTAAATCAATTAGTAATTTTTGGTACACCATTTCTATTTTTAATTAAACCTATAGAGAGAATTGACTCTAAAATAATTTTGACTACCATAAACGGTCAACAAATATTATTTGAGTTTATAACTCCACCACAAATAAAAATTATAAACCAGATAAAATCAAATTTGATGTATAAAGAAAATCAATTAAATTTTTAAAAGAAGATATAAAAATTTTAAGTTTATCCAACAAATTAGATGCTCTTGAATATACACACAGAATAAAAGAAATTGAAAATAAAATAATTACCTACATATGTGATATTATTCCTACTGCTTTTTGGAATCGGAAAAAACATGTGGTAACCTTACCATATATTAAAGACTTTGATGAAAAAGACATCCTTACTAAGGCTAGGGCAACTCAAATGAATAAAGATTATTTGGAGTTGTGTAAAAAAAAAATTGATTCTTTAATAGAAAAAAATGAAAAATCATTAATTAGGAAAATCTATTCACCATGGAGTTGCGCAGATTTTTATGTAAATAATGCTACAGAAAAAGAATGAGGAGTTCCTAGACTGGTAATAAATTGCAAACTTTTAAATAAAGTGTTGCAATGGATTAGATATCCCATCCCCAATAAAAAAGATTTGTTATCTCGATTATATAATGTTAAGATCTTTTCTAAGTTTGACTTAAAGTCAGGTTATTGGCAGATCCACATTACTGAGAAAAATATGTATAAAACTGTTTTCACAGTACCTTTTAGACATTATGAATGGAATGTTATGTCATTTAGTCTTAAAAATGCTCCATATGAATTTCAAAATATAATGAATGATATATTTAATACCTATTATGCATTTTGCATAGTTTATATTGATGACATGCTAATCTTTTATAATTCTATTGATCAACATTTTATACACTTGAATAAATTCGTTCATATTGTTAAACAAAATAGATTAGTTCTTTCTGCTATTAAAATAAAATTATTTCAACTAAAAGTCAGATTTTTTATAGTGGAATAGTTTATCTGAGTAGATCCCCATTTTCCTGAAGTAAATATAACCAATAATTCTTTATTGTTTTTGGGATTCTTTTGTTTAAGAATACCACACACACACACACACACACACACACACATATATATAGTAATTGTCAATGCCTGAAGGCACTATATAACAAACAAATATATAGAGAGGAAACCCACACACATACATAAGCAACAGGATTTCTAAATTTCTCCCCTCTCACCATTTGAGCTAAATATTTCTAACTCGTACCATTTGCAAGAGCAAAATTCAAATATAAACATAAAAGCAAAGCAAACTCTTAGGGAAAAAAACTGCTATAGGTACTATACAAATTCTATTAAAAAAATAACTTACTTATTTCATAAAAAAATTCAATAAAACATCAAGAAAATACAAAGGGCATAACCATTTGCATTCACTTAAAATCATCAAATCTATTCATGACAGTACTGTTTATGAGTTTATAGTTTGATCAAAGAAAAGATACAAAGAAACAGATATTAAAATACAATCTAACACCTGAGACATTTAATCAAATAAACTATATATATGCATAGTGGGTGTGGACAACCTAAATTCCATCACGTTACTTTACCTAGACAACATCAATTGCATAAATCTCAACTACGAACAAAGCATTGACATGTGCATACACATAGAAAGAATTACCCAAAAAATGCTAGAACTAAGAGTCAAAATTATCATCTAAGAATATACACCAATAAAAAGCATTTGGATGTTGCGCACAAGTCAAACAAAAAGTGACAAAATAAAACCACAAACTTGTACAATAACATCAAAGATCTAATGAAAAATTAAACCTCTTGGTCTAAGATTTAATTTTAAGTATAACATAAAATTGGATGGCTTCAAGAAATATGGATGGTGTGCACTAACAAAATGATTTTAATTAATAAAAATGTTATAGGATAAACTGGAGTGAATTACTGATACACACATATAAGTTGAATGCGATAGACCAAGAACTAAGTGAAAGATGAACATAATTTTAGTCGACAAATGACAGTACTTTGTTTGACATTTAATAACTTTTATCTATCTCTCTCTCACTCATCATTCACTGACTCACTTAGATTTTTCACTAACCAAACTGTCCAGTAAGCAAAAATAGAGGGATAGAGGGAGACATGAAGAAGGACCTTTTTGAAAACAAAAGTGGCGCTAGCGGAGAGGTAGGCTCAATTCATGGCGGAGCTAAGAGATACCTCTTTAGAGATGCATAGTAAAATTAAAAAACAGAGCACAAAAAGGAAAAAGAGACACTAACCCCTTTTATCTTTTGAGAGTCGACAATTGTACCACCATTCTTAGTCTATTGATTCTTTCGGCACCATTGATTGCATGAAAGATGAGATTTTTCTCTATATTAAATTAGAAAGTACATAGACAATGAATTTAAATTGGCACAATAATCAAATAATGGCATAGAAAATGTATTTAAAATTAGCAATAATCCTAAATAACTAAATCCAGATAGTAACGAAATTTACTGGCAATACTTGCGATATGCTGATGGGTGGGAGTGAGAGGAGGCATCAATGTCGTTGTTCACTTCCTTGGTAGACTAATTCTGTACCACGAAAATAG
>JAHQCQ010007551.1:0-20567 GCA_023539305.1 Ilex asprella
AAGGCCACAAGTCGGCCCCCTTCATGTCTGATGCTCTCCAAGTGAGCCATCCGCAGATGCAAACCCCACACCTGAAATGTTTCCCGTATAGGGTGAGCCAACGCCCAGTAGAATAATTCCTACAAAGGCTACTCCCCCCTAGATGCCCATGCTCATGCAACATTCATTTACAACATATAAACAATCATTCCTTATAAGGATATGCATTCTAAGTTGGAATGCAATAATACCATGCCATGAAATGAGATGACACTCACTCATGCACTTTAACCCGAGTCCTCACCGACTCCCACTACACGATGCAATGCCAAAGTATTTTATTCCATCATTTATGTACATATCAAATGACATTTTTAAAACTAGGGTCTTTCTTGGGGATGGATGTTCATGGACTTACACCAAGGGTCATCCAAACCCACACACTTTATGGACTCTTACACCAATGGAGTGCATTTCCCAAATCACCGGGTCTTGCACCCGAGAGGTCGTCATGCCTCTTCTTGCTAACCCCAACCCAATTTATTATGCAACCAAACGGCTTAGCTAGGTTTTCGACCCAACTTTTCCCAAGCCATCCCGTCAATCACCAAGTGTGGTGTTGACATCAACCATGCACACACCCATGTGATGAGATGCTTCCATTCATATGTAATGATATGTCCCATTACACACAACACAATGCTCAATATGCCAAGAACAACACATGAACAATTTCAACACATCCATGGTAAATTTATATTCTAAGCATATAAATACCATATTCACTTCAATGTTAATATATCAACACATGCATATATCAACAAGCACATTTAATCATAAATCATATCATAAACATATGATTCCACAAGTTATCACATAACTTAAGCATGTTATTTCAATTCAATCAAAACAAAAATTTTCAAACACTCAAGGCATTTCACCAAACACCTTCAAGGCATAATTTATATAACACATAGTATGCCTTCAATTTCACTAAGTTACATAATAAATCACATGTAACTTTCATATACCAAAATCAAGCTAACAATTAGTTTAAGCCATGTCTATGCTCACTTTTCCATTTTCATAATATAAACATACCAATATATCAATTTAAAAGCTACATAAGTCAATCACATATAACTTCTACATACATATAAAAGTCTATTCAATGGCATAGATATATCAAACCCTTAAAATCTCAACATTTAAGGAAATATTAATCCAAGGTAGGAGAAACCCTACCTCTTAAAGCTTGAAATGAAGACTAGGCTTCAAGAACACACCAAGAACACCTCAAGATCCTTGATTTATCCAAAATTCACTCTTTGGATATTCGGTGAAATCCTTTGTTCTTGGCACGTACGCGTAGCCCTCGTCGAGGAGATGAACTTTGCCTTTTGATTCGACGAATTCCGACCGACGGAACTCCCGGAATCGAAGCGAGAAGCTTGGAGATAAAATTTTTCTTTCTCTCTTCTCTTGGACGGCTGCTTACAGCTGATGGGGGGATATTTTTCTCCCCAAAAAGCTGATTTAAGAGGGTATTTGTAGGCACAAATGTGTGGTCCAAATCGCACCGCATATTTTCGACTTTCGGGTCCGTTTTTCGTCCCGAAATGATTCATTACACCTCGGATTAAGTTCAAATTAATTTTATTTGAACTTTAATTTAATTTTAAGGAAAATTTCAAAAATTTATTTTTGAGGACCTTTAAAATGTCATTCGCCACGCAGTCGCCTCGAACGACGTGCAAAAGTTCGACTATCTCAGAATTTGACGAAATTTGACAGGGTGACTAGATTTTGCGATACGAATCCAACGGCGAAGTCCGTTTCCTCATCCGAGGTCTAGAGAATGAGTATCTCAAATAAGTATTAGGATGGTAAACGACCATTTTACCCTTATGCACAAAAAGTTCAAATTTGCCCAGGTTTTACAGGCAGCGCCCCCTTGGGTAAGCCCCTAGGCGGTGCCCCTTTGGTTCCTCTCATAGGCATTGGCCCTTTGGTGCTTTAGACTTTGGTTTCCTTAGCGCTTTGGACCTCCTTCTGATGGGTTGACCCAAATCTGATTGGGCTTTCTCGGTTTATTTAAATTGGGCTTGGCCCAGTCCAATTTGGGCTCATTATTTGCCCCCCATGTCCCAAGCCTCTGACTTTTTTGGCAAGAGGAAGGGGTTGTGGGCATGTGCTTCGTCTTCACTTGAGTAGGAGTTTCTTGCTCTCCAAGGCACCTTTTCATCTTCTGAGATTCTATTGTGCTTATTGATATTGAACACCTTTTTTTTTTTTTGCATTTCCTCCTCGTCTATAAATAGAGATCATTCTTCAAGCCTTCCTTTTCTCATTTCTCATTTCTGGTGGTTTATCTTACAGGATGTCTTTCCAAGCTTCTCTAAGAAACTACTCAGTCAAGCTTCTTCAAGAAGCTGTTCAATAAGCTTCCCCAAGAAGCTTCAGCAAGACCTCTTTAGGAAGCCACCCTTCCCTTATTTAAAGGTTCCTCCTTGGGCGGCGCCAGGGGCTTGGGTGACCTCCCTTCGGTCCTTGGTCACTTAGGTACTCCTCTTCGTGGCGGTATTCGTGAAGTATACTCAGTTAGTGAAAGGCCCTTCGGCATTGTTGGTGCGAGATTGGGTACGAGCAAGGAGGCTTCAAACGATCGTTTTAATATAGTGGGAGTGACCCAATGTGTCGGAGAGCAGCAAGTAGGCTCTTTAAGAGAGATAGGAGACACCCGTCCAGAGTGGGCGATGCCCCAAGCACCCCAGGTGATGCTCATTGTGCACTGGGCGATGCTCTAGGCTTCCCAGATGGATCCTTAGGCATACCAAGTGTGCCCCAGTCTTCCCTTCATGGGGCCAGGAAGCGGTTGATCAGCGATTTGGATGGTATGAGCTCTCGAGGTATGTTCCCAATATTATTTTCACTCTTCTTGTTCACATAATTATTTTCTTTAGCAATGGCCTGAACTTATTTTTGTGGGTGTTCACTCAGTCGAGAAGGAGACTGTCAGGGACCCCGATAGAGGTCCAGATGCTGAGGGAGACAATGTTTCCAAGGTAGCTTCTATATTTAGTTTTTTTTTACTATGACGAAGATATTGCTGCCATAGTGTTTTCATACCATATTCCACCCTGCGTGACTTGCCGTCGTGCTGAGGTCGATGAGTCTGCATGTTACGACTCCCTGGACGAGATTATGGTTTATGAGGGCATGTTGGAGGATGGCCTATGGTTTCCTATACCCGGGCCTATATGTCGGATTTTCGTGCACTTGTCACTGGTTCTAGAGAGACTGGCTCGCAATGGTTGGAGGGTGATTTCTGTATTTTTTGCATTGTGGCGGTTAGTGCATAATGTTACTGTCCCTCTGCCATTCAAAAAATGTTAAGCCACATATATGCTTTTGGAGAACCCCACTCCCTACTAGGGGTGGTATCGCTTCGCCACGAGATCGGACAAGTTTATTACCATGCTTACGTCTCCAATCTTCATAAGTGAAAGAGAAAATTCTTCTTCGTTGGAGGTGAGTGGGCTTCTGAATCCGATCGCGACGTGGTACCCACTCGATGGGATACAGTCCCGAATACCAATCTAGGTGAGAGTTTTTTCTTTAACTTTTGTCTCAATCATCGTGTATTTGTTCTTATAGTGCAACTGTCTTTTTACAGCCCCGCCGACTCTACCTACGGATCAGGAGTGGTTGCTCGAGATGGTTCGCAACAATCCAACGAAGGAGTTCTCCGAGATTATGCTAGCAGCTGGTGTTTCCACGGCTCCCTCAAGGCTGAGGAAGAAAGATATTTGACTTCTTTATTGGTCCTCTTAAAAACATAACATTGTAGGTTCTCTGACTTACATTGATTCTGCAGGTACTCCCATTGATAGATTCATGGTGGGGGAAGTTTGTGCTTCTAGGTCGGAGTCTTCCCCTCCTCCCTCTAAAAAAGCGAAGTGTAGTGTTCCCAGTCTCATATAGGCAGAGCTCAATGATGTTCTTCCTCCCTCTCTGATGGATGTCCCTTCACCCCCCAGAGATGGTCCTAGCACTGTTGTGGGGGCTGAGGCTCCGGCGCGGCCTCCTACCAGGACAAAGGGTCTGCCTAGCAATTCCTCTTTGGGTGGTGCCCCAGCATCTATGTTGTAGGATGTGATGTTGGCAAGGGAGAGACTTTGTGATTTCGTGACCGTCACAAAAACCCAAGAGGTTTCCTCTCGAGGTCCAGAAGGTGTAGTTAATACTACTGTGGAGGGCTTTGTTTTAGTATGTCCACTCCTGTTTTGCATCTAGCTTTCTTTGTCATTCTTTGACTTAGTTCTTGACTTTCTTTGTACTTTCGCCTTTGAATGCTTGTATGTGGCGGTTGTCTTGTCTTATTTGTTTAATAACACCCTGAAGATTGGGGAGACAGTCAATGACCAAACAAGGGAGAGCTAGGCACGTGAGGCTGCTGAGGAGTAGATTAGGCGTAAGTGGCAGGCACAAGAGGATGCCGCGGAGCTTGCACGGCAGGTACAAGAGGATGCCGCGAAGTAACCAAGGCTCGAGTGGCAGGCACGAGAAGGTGCCGCTAAGGAGTTGAAGCGGGCGCAAGAGAGGGCTACTCAAATTGAGGCGGACATTCTTGTAGCACTTAAGAGAGCTACCAGGGCAATGGCTAAGAGGAATGTTGTTGAGAGGGCCAAGTTCGGTGCCTTCGTTGACGGTTATGATGAGCTCAGGAGGAAGGTCTCAGCAGCATTCCCTTTCTATGATTTTTCTGAATTTAAACCTTATGAGGCCTTTAAGTCTGATGATGATGGCGACTATGTGAGTGAAGGCAACGACTGTCACTAGAAGTGTGGTGTCTTTGTATTTTTTGTTATGTTGACATACTATGTTTATCTTTTTGTAAAAAGTTCATGGACTTGAATGAAATACAACTTTTTTTTTTAGAAAGTATTGAGAAATTTTATTTCATAATTCAAAGTAAATATTTGAAGAAAATAGACTAACATAGAAAATTGACAAACAAGGTAAATAACCTAAACAGTGGACACCAACTCATGACTTACTACCCCTAGCAATTGGTAGTATTTGTTTAGATGCTCTGCATATCATGGATGGGTCAGGACCTTTCCTTCAAAATTCTGAATTTTATAGGTACCTGGTCTAACCACCTTTGTGACCGTGTATGGTCATTCCCAGTTGAGTTCCAGTTTTCCTTCCCAAGAGTCCTTGGTAGACTGGATGATCTTTTTGAGGACTAGGTCCTCAGGTAAGAAGGAACGAGGTTTCACCCTCGAGTTGTAGTACTTGGTCATGCGACACTTGTACTCTACATTCCTGAGCATGGTTATCTCCCTCTCTTCGTCCATCAAGTCGAGGTTGATACGGAGGCCTTCTTGATTACTGGTAGGGTCATGATGTTGGACTCTAAGGGAGTGTACCCCAATTTCAATGGGTATCACTGCCTCTGTCCCATAGGCTAGAGAGAAAGGGGTCTCACCCGTAGGACTTCTTTGTGTGGTCCGATATGCCCATAGTACTCCTAAATAGTGGGCACCAACTCATGACTTACTACCCCTAGCTATTGGTAGTATTTGTTTAGATGCTCTGCATTTAATGGATGGGTCAAGACCTTTCCTTCAAAATTTTGAATTCTATAGGTACTTGGCCTTACCACCTCTGTGACCGTGTATGGTCATTCCCAGTTGGGTTCTAGTTTTCCTCCCCAAGAGTCCTTGGTAGACTGGATGATCTTTTTGAGGACTAGGTCCCCGGATAAGAAGAAACAAGGCTTCACCCTCGAGTTGTAGTACTTGGTCATGTGACACTTGTACTCTACATTCCTAAGCATGGTTATCTCCATCTCTTCGTCCATCAAGTCGAGGTTGATACGGAGGCCTTCTTGATTACTGGTAGGGTCATGATGTTGGACTCTAAGGGAGTGTACCCCGATTTTAATGGGTATCACTGCCTCTGTCCCATAGGCTAGAACAATGTTACCTGGATCGTAGGTCGCTTTGGTACTTGGTACAGGTACGGGTATATGGTACGACACTTTCTTAGGTACGGTACGATGGGGGTAGGTTTAACTGGTACGGTATTTTGGGTCGCAATTCGTTTTGGAACTCTTATGTAGTTCGTTTTCACTACTATACAACATTATATATTACAAAACATTCATAAATACCAAGTTAATTACCATTTATCTTATAATTGTGCTTGATTTTTTGTTATCTAAAATAATATATAATTATCAATCTATATACATGTAGTCAATTGATATGTATTTTATATTTGTGTTATATGTTCTAAAGCGAATTGATTTAGGATTAGTATTGTAATTTGGGGTCGTCAATTTTGGTGATTTGGATCGCGAACCCACCACGTTTCGGATCGATGTACCCAGATCGTAGGTCGTTAAGGGTTTAGTGAATTGTGGTAACCATGGGCTAGAGAGAAAGGGGTCTCACCCGTAAGACTTCTTTGTGTGGTCCGATATGCCCATAGTACTCCTAGGAGTTTGTCAACTCACTTCCCTTTTGTAGTCTCTAGTTTGGCTTTCAAGTTATGGAGTATGGTCCTGACAGTGACCTCTACTTACCCATTCACCTGTAGATGGGTGGGGCTAGAATGGGGTTGTTTGATCTGGAGGTCTGCACAAAAATTGTTTAGGAGTTTGTTGTCAAACTACTTGGCATTGTCACTTACAATGGCGCGCGGTATCCCAAAACAGCATATTATACTCTTTCATATAAAGTCTTTTATCTTCTGGTTTGTGATTCTGGTTATGGCTTCAGCTTCTGCCCACTTAGTGAAGTAATCAATGGCTACGACAACAAACTTGCACTGACCTCGACTCACATGAAGGGGACCTAGGATGTCGATCCCCCACATGGAGAAAGAGCATGGGCTCTGGATGGTGGTGAGCTCAGTCTCCTTATTACATTTCCTGACAAAGTCTCTGACGTCTTGGATCATAGTGGCCAATAATACCTCTATCTAACTGCTTTATGTGCTAATGAACGCCCTCCTGAGTGATTTTCACATATCCCCTCATGGCGAAGTTGACTTCTTCGGGAGTGAGACAACGAAGTAGTGGGAGAGAATGACTTTTCTTGTAAAGGGTATTTTACAGAATGACATACTTGGATGATCTCATCCTCAACTTTCTGGCTTCCACTGGCTTGTCTGAGAGAGTGCCCTCCTCTAGATAAACTCGGATAGGCGTCATCCAGTTGGACTCTGAGGATGCACAGTGGACCTTGCCCTCCTCTGGCTTAGAGGTGCTAGGCTCAAACTGACGACATGTCAGCGCAGGGCCCACGAGTATGTTGTCATAGGCAAACTTGGCGAGGCCGTCTATAATAGCGTTCTCCTCTCGAGGCACATGGTGGATGTCGAAGTAGGCAAACTTTGTGAGAAAGGCCTGGACCACTAAGAGGTACTCTTGCATCCTTTTCCCCTTCGCTTCAAAATCTCCCTTTACCTGGTTGACCACGAGCTAAGAGTCACTGTAGACTGTCAAGTAGAGGACTTCCATCTCCAGCACCAGTTTTAAGCTTGATACGAGGGCCTCATACTCAGCCTGATTATTTGATGTGGTGAAGTGGAGGGAGACAGAGTACTTTAATGGAGTGCCATGAGGGCTGATCAGTACGAGTCCGGCTCTGGCACCCTCATTGGTATAGGACCCATCAACATAGAGTCTCCAGCATGGCATAATGGATGATGGAGGCAATACCTGGAGAGAGAGAAGAGTGGGAAGCAATGAAGGCTGAAAAGGGAGTGCCCAAGGCAGAGTGGGCGACTCCCCAGGCCAAGTGGGTGGCGCCCTAGGCCAGGTGGGCGGCGCCCAGGGCTGCCCAATCTGCAGCTCTGCCTCCTATTCCTTCTCGGGGTCGTCAGGTCTTCCTTTAGTGTCTAGTCCAATATTCTATTGGATGGAGTTAGTGTGTACTGAGCAAGTGGATGTAGGGGTACCTGCTACCTGCTCCTGTGACTTCTGTATTAGTGTGGACTCTGCTACGAAATTTGCAAGTTTTTGTGCTTTGATAGCAGCCCTAGGTTGGTACTGCACATCGAATTCGCTCAACTCCACAACCCACTTGAGCAGTTTGCTGGAGACATCAAGCTTCCCCAAAATTCTTTTGAGTGGTTGATCTATGACAACCACAATTGTATGGCTCTGAAAGTAGTGGGGAAGACGTCTAGTTGTAGTAACGAGGGCGAGAGCTAATTTTTCCAGCTCTGAGTACCTTATATATGCCCCTCAGTAGGCTCTGCTTACATAGTATATGGGCATCTAGATGCCTCCATCCTCTCTGATAATTACAGAGCTCACGGCAGAGGGTAAAGAGGAGACGTAAAGGTAGAGAGTCTCTCCTGGTATAGCATGGGAGAGCAGTGACGATGTGGCGAGGTAGGCCAGTAAGCTTCTGGAAGGCCTCCTCTCCATCTAGGCTCCACTGGAAAGACCTGCGGAAGATCTTAAGAAAGAGTAGACATTTATCCACTGATTTAGAGACAAACCTGTTGAGGGCCGCTATTCTCCCGTTAAGGCGTTGAACTTCCTTTGTTGAAGCAAGGGACCTCATCTCCAAGACGACTCTGATCTTATCTAGGTTGGCTTCAATATCCCTTTTGTGGACCATGAAGCCTAAGAACTTTCCTGAACTGACGCCAAAGACGCACTTTTCAAGATTCAATTTCTTTCTGTAGACTCTCAACACATTGAATGTCTCTTGTAAGTGTTACATGATCTGCGGCTGCTACACTCTTCACCAACATGTCGTCTACATAGACTTCCATCGTATTTCTAATTTGGGTCTCGAACATCCTATTGACGAGTTGCTGGTATATGGATTCGGTGTTCTTGAGTCCGAAAGGCATCACCCTGTAATAGTATATGCCTCTCGGGGTGATGAACGAGATCTTCTCCTGATCTGGACAGAACATGCTAATCTGATTATACCCGCAGTAGGCATCCAGAAAGCTTAGTAGCTCATGTCTAATAGTGGCGTCAATGTGTGGGAGGGGATAGCTGTCTTTAGGACAGGCTTTGTTGAGCTCCATGAAGTCCACACAAAGGCACCACTTCCCATTGGCCTTTGTCACCATCACCACATTGGATAGCCAGTTTGGGTAGGCTACCTCCCTTATTGATCCATTTTTCAACAACTTGTCTACCTCATTCTCTGTGGCTTGCCCCCTCTCAGTGGTCACACTCCTCAATTTCTGGCAGACAGGCTTGTATCTGGGGTCAACATTGAGTCGGTGGGAGGCTACTTCGGGGTCAATACCCTCCAAATCTTTGTAGAACCAAGCGAAGACATATGTGTTCTGCCTAAGAAAGTCTACCAAGGCAGATGCTTGCTCCGGGGAAAGTGAGGAGCCTAGGTAGACCTTCCTCTCTGGAAAGCTGTCGTCTAGTATTCCTGGGCAGCGCTCCTCTGCTGGTTCACCCCTTTCTAAGGTACTGTCGTCTCTGGGGTCAAGGACTTCGACCAGGAGAGTCTCATGTGGCCTCCTGACCCTCATAGAGGCCACATAGCACTCTCTAGCTAAGACTTGATCTCCTCTTATCTCCCCAATCTCATTGAAGGTTGGGAAACGGAGGAGAAGGTGGTAGGTTGATGGCACTTCCCTTAGGGCATTAAGGGCAAGACGTCCAAGAATTATATTATAAGCAGAAAAACAATCAAGTACAAGAAAATTTACCATAACAGTAGAACTCCTCAGCGTAGTCCTTGCTATGACAAGCAGGGTGATGGATCCTAGGGGGTGAACTCTCTCTCCTAAGAAGCCAGCCAAAGGAATCCTGACCAGTTGTAGTCTCTCTCTGCCGAGGTGAAGACTGTCGTAAGCTGTTGAAAATAGGATGTCCGCTGAGTTCCCGCTGTCGACTAGGATCCCCCTAACCTGGAAGTTAGCCACCATCAAGGTTAAGACCAGAGGGTTATCATGTGGGACCTAGATCCCCTCAAGGTCTCTGTTTAAGAAGGTGATGACATCCTCCTCCCCATGTCGGGGTGTCTTCTTTGGGCGAGAGTCATAAGACTCTGTCTGCCTGTCTCTACGGGTGTGCATTTTCTTGGCAGAGTTGGAGTCACCTCTTCCTCCTAACCCTCCGACAATGGTCTAAATCTCACCAATGGGCTACTGGCACTCTTGTTCTTCGTGTAGAAGAGCTAGTCCTCGACCAGCCACATATTATCTGAGCTGACCCCGGTGGATAAGTTCCCCAATCTGCTTCTTTAGCTGAAAGTAGTCGTCCGTGTCATGTCCATGGTCGCGGAGGATGCAGCAATACTTGTTGGGGTTTGGGTGCTTCGGGTCAGACTTCATCCTGTATATGGAAGAAAATGTGTTCCACTGTGGCATTACGTGGAGTGAATGGTTGTCGGTCTCTCGGGGGTAGTGGTCTGAGATGATATTTTACGGAGATCCTTTCAGCTTTTTTTCTCTTATTTTCGGTCTCCCTTCTGTCTTCTCGACTATCTTTCCTTTTCTTGCCCCCTCGGAAGGACTCACTTCTACGGGCTTTGATGACGTCCTCCGCGTTCATGTACTTCTGTGCCCTGGACAGTAGCTCGGGTATGCTGTAGGGCGGCTTCTTGAGTACAAAGAACATGAAATTGGAGGTGCGGAGCCCAGCAATAAAGGCGGCCAAGGCTACCTTATCATATGGCTCCTCAACCTAGAGAACTTCCTCATTAAAGCAGGTAGGGTAGTCTCTGAGACTCTCATCCCTATCCTACTTAATGGTGAGAATGTGGGTTACTGGTTGTTGATGTCGGCATCCACCGATGAAGTGGGAGACGAAGGCCCTACTCAGTTTTGCGTAAGAGCGGATGGAGGAGGGCCTTGTCTTGGAGAACCATTGGCGAGCAGACCCCTTCAAGGTGGTAGGAAAAACTTTGCACATGATCTCTTCAGGCACGTTGTGGAGTTGCATGAGGGACTTATATGTGTCAAAATGGTCGAGGAGGTCTTTGGTACCATCGAAGATCTCGATGATGGGCACCTTAAATTTCGAAGGCAGAGGATAATTAACAATATCAGCAATAAAAGGCGTATCAGTACGTCTTATCAGGTAGTCCACGATTTTCAGGCGTTTGTGCCTTGATGGCGTTGAGGACATCACCAAGTTGATTTTACACCTCTCTAATCTTCTCGTCCCACTAGTTAGGTACATCCTCAGTTAGGTGATGGTATTGGCTTTCATGGTCTCCATATTGACTCTCCTTCGTCCTCCTGCACAAGCACATGCGAAGAAAGGAGAACACACGAGCTCCCTGCACGTTGAGGAGGGACTGCTGGACTAAGGGCTCCTAGGCGTAGCCCTGGAGCATTTTGGCGAGGGGCCCGATGGTGGAGACTGTCTGGCACCCAAAAAGAACAGGCAATGGCACATCTCTTGTTGGAGGGAGTGGGACTCCTCCCACGGGGTGAGGCGCGACGCCCCCTTAGGCTAGCATTAGCTGGATAATCTGTTGGTTCTGGTTCACCAGTAGTTGCATGGTTTAGAGGAGCTGTTGTCCGACGACGGGGGTCACCGTATTAGCTAGTTCAGACGGTGCGAGGGGAGGCGGAACCTCCTCCCTGTGGGCCAGGTTATTGTCTCCTGATTGTTGGCTCATTGATCTGGTAGTGATTGTCATGGATTGTAAAAGTAGAAAAACTAGTCGTTTCCCACAGACGGCGCCAAACTGATGATGCACAAATCGGTATTGCGCAAAATTAACAATCAAAAATGTGTAAGGGTATAATTAATGAACAGTAAGCAATCAATCAATGATAAAGCAGTGAATAAAGAGCCAACATAGAGATTTATAGTGGTTTGGTCCGGGCGACCTGCTCCACTCTAGGGAACGAAAGCGGTGGCCGAAGATCTTTATTAATGAATAATGGTCACCAGAGAGTTTACTCCAAAGAGTTGAAGTAGGCTTTGACTCGTACTGGAGTCAAGAGGGCAAAGGAGGACCAAGGGAAGCATTGGGCGGCGCCTGGCTTGGGTGACTCCCTAGGTGGCGCCCTTTTGGTTCCTCTCATGGGCATTGGCCCTTTAGTGCTCTGGACTTTGGTTTCCTTGGCGCTTTGGACCTCCTCCTGATGGGTTGACCCAACTCTGATTGGGCTTTCATTTGGGCTCTCTCGATTTATTTAAATTAGGTTTGGCCTAGTCATATTCGGGCTCATCACTATTTATAGAATTCCATGGCATCTTTTCGTTCATGATTTCTCCTCTGTAAATCCTGAAGATGATGCAGCTGAAGAAAGCAACATTCCAAGTTTTCAGCAGGAATTGTGATATTCCAATGCCAGTTTACTTTGAGAAACATCTATATATGTGATTAGTTTCACATTTCTCCATTTATTAACGTCCGTTACATATATAATGAAAGTTTTTTCATTTTACCCCCAAACTATATAATTTTTTTCACTATACTCTAACACATCAGCGATTTTCATCCAAAAAGATAACAGACATTTGTGATTGGGACAATGTGAAATAAAATTGTTAGTTTAGGGTACAATGTGAGAAATCTGATAATTGAAGGGACAAAGATAAAAAAAAATGATAGTTTAGGGGGTGTAAGTGTAATTTATCCTTAGATTATTTGATGAATTTGCATTGAAATTATTGACAATTTAATGAAACTAAATTGGCATTTAGTGGTACACAAGTGATTCGTAAATAAAATCAAGTTGAAATTATTTATTATCATTATTTGATCAATAATTACAATTAATTGACAAAATTGAATCAATTCTCTCGATTTAATTGAAAATAGATAATATTATAATATGGTATGATGAGCAACTTTTCTAAGGTAAAATCACGTCGAACCTACCCCGAAGAGTAAATAAATATTAGTTAGATACTTCCAATTACCTGTTAACCACAAATAATCGGAGAGACACCAAAATGTGAGTCGAATTCAAAGCATACGAATTTACGGTTTGCTCCAAGCTCCGTCCACACTAGTGGTTCCTACTGTTTTTTTAAATATATCTCCTGCTTTTCTTTATCTATTAGAAAAAGTAAAAGAGATGGAAAGAAAGATGCTCAACAAGGTGTTGGGGTATTGTTGGATTAGCATGTCCGTTAATTGAGATGTTCTCCACCTAAACATTGGTGTCAGCGTGTAGCCAAACATATAGATTTGTCTCTTTTTTCTTGTGGCTCCTTCAAGACTTGCCCAAAGTACTAACAAATTAATGACATGTAAAACAAGTCCAAACAACAACGAAGAATGTGTAAATTAAGCCCTTAGAAATCACATAAGCAACAACCTAACAACTTAGTCAACTACATTGCACCCACAAAATGTGTCCATAAAAATGGTCGGATTTGGGATTTCTATGTCACTTTCTATGGTTAATATCGCCTTTCAAAAAACTTAGTGATCTTCTGTAATATTGTTAATGTCGGCAAGTTCACATAGATGGATGCACTTTTATGTGAAGTAGTTGGCTCGATTTTAGACGTGTGTTGGACCTAGATCTTACATTTCTTATTTAGATAAGCAGAAGGCCACACTGCACTAAATTTGTATGTTTACGGGTGCATGTGTTTTTTTTATAACGACAAAGGCTACTCCAAGTTGAACATCTTGTATTCGTATTTGTGTTTAAAACAATACCTAGCTTCAGTTGTGTTACTGTCTAGCTTCAACAGCACAATACCACAAAGCTCTTTAATTTGTTGATGGTATGCATTGCAAAGTGGTACCATTTATTCATTCATTGCTTCACTTGCACCTAATCCTTTTCTTCCTTTGTTGTTTTAGATTTTGTACCATGAATTCCATTACTAGATACTTTATCAGGAAAAATAAAAAGCAAAATCCTCATATACCACTTCATGACACTTTTTAAGTAGAATTTGTTTTTTCTTTTTTTTTTTAATTTTTTTTGCTCATAAGATTGATACCAATATGGATAAGGACGATTACCTATATTACAGACAAAGCAGAATGCTCAGGAGGTTAAGGATTTTGATGAGTTACTGACCTAAGATTTTTTATTGCTCAAGTGATTGCTTGTGACCATCTTGTAAAAGAGAAGAGGAGGGGAGGAGGCCTCTCAACGTGACATGAGAGGAGAGTAATAAGGAATAATAGATGTATTAATTTGCAATCTTTCCACTTGTTGCTCGTGACTATCTTAATAGGATAAATCTAAATTTATAATTTTTAGAAGGCTTAGATATATTTTAGAACTTTTAATAAGACTTTACATAGACTTGTAAAAATAAGTTTACATACACTTGACTTTGATTAGTAGAGGTTGGGTATGATTAATTAGCATAACCCAAACCCATAGGAATAAAGACAATTTATTCATTCGATTGCATGTGAATCTAAGCAATAAGAGAAATTACATTACTTCCAGATTGAGTGATCCTTTACTTTTGGGTAATGGTTCATTCCAATCTTTTGTATCGTCGCTCATACATAGTGTTATGCTCATTGATATTTAAAAAAGCGAGAGATAAAGGTAGGCATGTCGATCCACATTCTATCCCCCCCCCAAAAAAAAAAAAAAAACCAAAAAAAAAGTGATGGAGTGCGAGTGCAAGGGCAAGGGTAGAGTGTCAACTTGATGTGTTTACTAAAGTGATGTGTACCAAATTCTATTTCCCAACAATGTGTCTCGTCAACAACCATCTAACATTATTTGGACCAAATTATTTTATGGTGATCAGAGTGCCAACTCTTTAGGTAAACAAAATTTAGTAAGAATAGTTAGTAAATGTAACGAAGTTGATAATACGACACAAATGATACCTAAGAGCAACTCCAACCCAACTTTTTAAGATGGCTTGTCAAAATATATTTAAATATTACATTATCTACTTTAGTTAGCCTCTTTTATAAGTTCACTCTAACCATACTCTCTATTTTAGCTAACTATTTCAACTAACTTTCAATAATTAACACAATTTCACCCCAATTTCCTGTTGATTCACCCTAATTTCATCAACACACATGTACAACACAAGTATAGAAAAAGAGGAGCAACACTGACCCAGGGGTTTGGTTAAATCGGCTCAGGTTTTGAAGATTTGAGCACTAGGATTTGTATCAGCTCTAGGGTTTTGTCGATTTAAGTAGAGAAAAAGAGCTCCATACTTGGGTGAAGAAGATGAAGCCTCTGTGTAATGAAGACGATGAAGCATAGTTGAAGAAGACGATGATCATTGGCGCAAAACAGAAAATGCTAAGCGATAGTTGCCTCGCTAGAAGTAGCGATTGAAAAATGAATTGGGTAAAATGGCTAGCGGGATGGAGAACTGGTTGGAGAAAATATTTTGAAGTTAGCTCTCCAAAATAGCTAAAATTGGACTTTTAGCTAGCTAGTTGGAGTTGCTCTAAGAACATTAGCTTTCCACTTTTTAGTTTTGGCTAATTTCATTGAGGTATGGTTATTATTCTATAAGAACCCTAAGGATATTGTACTCACAGCAGCCAAAATTAGAGGAGGATACTGTACTTCTGAGGATACGGGGAAATCCTATGGCCTGTCCTCAGCAAGTAGAGGCGCGATTATGTTACTCAAGCTCGTGACTATGAATAGAACCAAGGACAAAATTCGGGTGTATGAACCAATTCCTCAACTCATACACTATTTAAATTAGGACTTATGCTTTGCTGGGGACTCAAGACCTACACCACAGACTTGGATACTATTCGTCGAGTCAGTTGAGGTCTTTTCTAGCAAACAATCACACTTTTTGTGCCCAAGAGATTTTGAACCCCTGGCCTCTCATTGAAAGCCAGAGGCACTGGCCAAGAAGTAGGTTGTATCGTGTATGTATACAGTAGTTGGTTACTGTACTTACCAAGAAGCAGGTCGAGGATAGTAGCAAATCTATATAATAAAACACCTATCAACTTGAATTTTTATATTTTACATATTTTTTCCTCTAAAAACTTCACATTACTTATTTTTATCACATGTTCAATCATTTAATATTTGATTAATTTGTAGTTTAACATAATTTTTATTTCATACATTATCCATATACGATAGTATACACATGTTAAGAAAATTTTGTCGAATTACGTATTTTAAAAAAAAATTGTCAATATTTTTTTAAAAAAATAATGGATAAAAATAAATTTTAAATGATTGAATCAAATAAAATAAGAAAAGAAAAATTATTATTTATTATAATAAGATCGATTTTTTAAATGCTTGAATTTTATGTTCTATTGTGTTTTTAGACACGAAATATAACTGATATATTAATACGAAAAAAGTGACAATTTTGTAAGGAGAATAGTGTATTCAGATTTCCAATTTGGTCATAGCGTTCTTCCCGTTGGCGTCGGTAGTTTTGCGTCAAGAAGGTGAGCATAATTAATGAGCTGGCCCACTTTAACAGTGTTGGCTGGTAAATTCAATTAAGAGGGCCTACTGTTCACACTTAGGTAATTTATTAAACTTTAAGTTTGACCTGAACTGATCCACATGGTGGACCAGGAGTTCCACAGTTGCATGAGCCCATTAATACGTTTGGTGGAGTTTCCTTTTCACGATACGTAATATAGCACACCATTAAATAGAAAGGGTTAATCTGTAGAGTAATGTTATGTAATTTGAATTTTAAATGAAGGGGATTCATTAGATCAATGAATCTCAATTAAAAAAGTTGATAGAACTCACTCAATGGTCCCTTTCATTTGAGATTCAAATTTAAAATGTAAATTTGAATTATAAAGTATTTTCTTATTCTGTAATGACATTACGTTGTTTTCCAATCCAAATGGAAAACTAATTATTACTAAGTAGGAGAGTAATGTGGAGAGAATTAAGAGAATTAAGTAATGAAAAATACTACGTATCTAAAATTTGTAACCCAAAATTACATCACAAATGAAGAAGGACCGTTGGATGAGTAGGTCCCATCAACTTTTTTAAATTGAACACACTCATCCAACAGTCTCCTTTCATTTAAAATGTAAATTTGAGTTACAGATTTAAGATACGTAGCATTGCTCTTAAGTAGTTGTGTCCTTTTTACAAGACACTATATATATATACTAGTTAATGCTCGTACCTGAAAGCAATGTGTGACACAACAAAATAGCCCGAATAAAAAATCAAACCCACAAAAATTAGCAAATGGGAAAAAAATTAGGAGCCAAAAAAGTAATCATATAACCCACAAATACTAATTGAGTTGAACTTAAATAACCATAATTGACTATCACGTCAATATTTTCAACCCTATTAAATATTCACATAATAACTCAATACTCACAATCATCACGCATATACATTTCATCTTATAATATTACATAGAGGAGAATTATTTATAGCAATGCAACATTATTTCCTCCATGGAACAACAAAAAATTCTAGGCTTGATTAAACATCAATTCTTACTCTTGAATAACTATAAAACCCATTAAGTATGATTTAAAGTAGTCATAGTAGCAACTAAGCAACCAAAAAATAACCAAAAAATCCTTAAATTAGTAATTGAAACTCTTGAATGAACTACACAAAGTTAGGTGCATACAAATTAGTGAAGCATGCACGACTACAAATGAAGAAACTGATAAAAAAAGAAACAAAATTGCAAGGTCTCACAGTAGAATAGCAAAAATATACACAAACCTCATAATTTTCATTCACGAAAGCTTTTCCAATATAACATGTTGGTTGAATGAGCAATTCGGCAAAACAAAGTATTTTAATTCTATACAAATGTTTTTACCTTTACACTTTATTACTCACACTACGCTGAAATGAACCCAATTTCATTTGATTTTGGCAAAAGTTTTCCTGAAAAAGAAAAATCAAATCAACTTAAAAGTTAATTGCCAATTTTTCCGGCCAATATGTAATATATAATTGAAAAAACATATGTTAATAATATCAAAGATATTGTTCAACTGTAGAGAAAAAAAAATACCATAAGCATTGTGAAAACAAAGCAATGTTAAAGCCACAACAGTAAAGCAAAGTTACAGCTGAAAAATATATATGGGAATAGAATACTACTCTATCAAACAGTGTACATTTGCAATTGATCATCCTGGAAATTTCATCCATTGAAAAGTCAACATTATTTTAAGCCAAAGAAAAAGAGTAAGATTCCAAAGTGCACCACTTACCAAATATTCAGAAAAGAACCAATTCATGGCTAAGAAAATCAGCAAGTAACTACATTCATCGATGTTCAATCCCCCATTCAAAGTAGTCATACACTAAATGCACCTATTTGACCTTCATGTTTCATTTCAGTCCTAAAGTTGAAGATATATTCTAAAGCAAGCAAAATTTATATCATACATAAAAGCTAAAAATGCATCCTAAACTAAAGCTAAAAATATATCATAGAGTTGACTTTTATATATCCTAAGGTCACCTCTCATATGTCATTGCTAGCTGGTTGAGGATGAAGTTGGGGAGGAAGAGATCGCTAACTGGCCGTTGGTCTGGTCATAATCTTCAATAAACAGAGATAAGTAAATAACTGTCCTGCCAATACATTCCTGAAAGAGACAATAAAGTACAATAAAAGTGAATATTTAGTAAGTAAAATGCAGAAACAACATAAACACCATTGTGAAGACTTGCAAAACTTCATGAAAAGATAGTCATTGACACATTTCATTAAACACGAAATGTTTAATGAAAAGATAGTCATTGAGACTTGCAAAACTTCTGGATCACACCATTGTGAAGACTTGCAAGGATCAAAGACAGTCATTCGGACATTTCATTAAACACGTAATATCCACTTGCATACAAAACATGTATAATCAAACTTTATTTAAAGAAAATGACACTGCAATCATGCATGAATCAACATCTGCAGGAAAAAAAAATGTTCACCATTCGTCATCAATTATATCTTAAATGGTACATGTGTAAAATTTATTTGAGAGTTTACAGTTTAGAATTTTAACATTCATAATCAATTATATCTCCAAGTCCAACAATATATTTACCAATACTTATACTACTAATATATTATACTTAGCTAATAGCACACAACCATGCTTAGACAATATCCAACATAATAATAATGAAAGGATCCACTGATGCTCAGTAACCATGTATAGCAATTCAACACCAATGTGGAACCTTCATCCAAGATATATAAAATGGAGTTGGAGGGAGAGATCATAATTAATAAACCAAAAAAAAAACTAAATATTCTCATCATAAAACATGACAGCTAGGTACAAAATATCACCATGAAATTGCTAACTACCATCAACTTCATAAAAGAGCAAAATAAAAATAAAATATTCAAAGCAATTCAATTATTAATAACTACCATTGCTAAGATATCAATTACCCAATAAAAAATCTCCTGCCCCTCTCTGGAGATCTTTGAGAGTATATTATTTTACTTTATTAGAATTAAGTTCAAGCAGAGCTCGAAGCCTAAAAATCCCTAATATTGATACGTACTAAATGGTATCATAAAAAAGTCAAGTGATAGGAATTGAAATAAGCTAAGTATATTGTTGAAATAATGTTCAAATCTCCAAACTCAAAAAGTTAAAGGTCTCATTTACCTCAAGCACAGTTACTGAGAAACAATAAAAAAGTTCAATCTTACCTTGAACCAAGCAAATTAAATTAAAAGGACGAACTTGGTAAAAATATACGAAGAATTACGTGCTACAACTTATAATTAAACACAATTAAATTGCAAAAGAAATAAGTAGAACTATGTTTTAGGTTGAAATATGTTATTGTATCTTGCTACAACTATTTACCAATTACGGCAGCAACATAATAGTAATAAACACCACATAATCATGCAGGCATCGTAATTTAGTTTACCCAAAAATTCCACCATTATTAAAATAACACCATATTTGAGTTTGTCAACCTAAAAGCCTAATCAAATTATACTTAATTTAACAACGTTTAATCCAACACCCACAACAAACATAACATTGTACACATAATTAGTTGAAGCCTAATGATATAAAGCAAATATATTTCATGCCTACAATATTAACAGACTTTTCTTATTGCAGCCAAACTTTCTTACTACATAGTTTCAACCCATAGTTTCCAAGATAAAGCCAATATTAACTTTTTATATCCCTCTCCAACTTTCTTCGTCCTACTACACCCTAAACCTACCACAATCAACTTGTTATTGTAGATAGAAGATGAGTGTTGCTTCGCACTTTTCCTCTTGAGCTTTCATTGTTATAGCCTTTGGTGATCACTGTTTTAACCTTTAGTGATTGCACAAACTACCATAGTTTGTTGTTGACCAAGTGTTCCCTAAAAGAAGAGTGGTCATTGGGTGAAGACACTCAATTTCATGAAATTTCAACTATGAAACTTCAAAACCTTAATACACAGATTTCAAATTTTTAAACCCTAACTATGGGTTGTGTGTAGAGGGGTGTGTGTATATTGTGTGGGCTCTATCTTCTCTCTGCACGTGTGTTGCTCTGTGTGAAAAGTGTTGTGTTTGTGTGCGTTCGTGAAACATAGAGATGGAGAAATATACAGAGAGGGTGCGGAAAGTGATGAGGGAGAAGAGAGAGATAGATAAAAAAAATAGGAGCGTGAGATTGGGGCAGAGACGGGGGGAAGAG
>JAHQCQ010007552.1:0-20509 GCA_023539305.1 Ilex asprella
TTCTAGCACTGCTGTGGGGGTTGAGGTCCCGGCGCCATCTTCTACCATAATTGTGGATCTGCCGAGCTACCCTCACCCGGACGTTCGCTCGACGTCTATGCTCCGGAATTTGAGTGCGGCAAGAGGGAGACTCTGTGACTTTGTGAGCGGCGCTGAAGCTCAAGAGATTGCCTCTCGGGGTCCAGAAGGCATGGTCAACGCTGCCGTTGAGGGCTTTGCTCTGGTAAGCTTTCCTTTTTGTTTCGTTCTTGGCTTCCTTTGTAATAGCTCAGCTTAATTCCTTGCTCTCTTTGTATACTGTTTTCAAATGTCTATAGATGGCTGCTGCCTTGCCCGGCTTGTTCAATAATACCCTGAAGATCGGGGAGGCCGTTAATGGCCAGGCGAAGGAGAGGCAGGCCCGTGAGGTTGCTGAGGAGCAGTTGCGGCAGGCACAAGAGGATGCCGCGGGGCTAGCACGGCAGGCACAAGAGGATGCCGTGAAGTATCAGAGGCTCGAGCGGCAGGCACGAGAGGATGCTGCTGAGGAGTTGCGGCAGGCACGAGAGGATGCCGCTGAGGAGTTGAGGCAGTCGCAAGGGGAGGCTGACCTTCGCGTAGCACTTGAGAGGGCTACCAGAGCAGAGACTCAGAGGGATGCTGCCAAGAGGGCCAGGGCCAGCGCCTTCATTGACGGCTACGAGGAGCTCAGGAGGAAAGCCTCTAAAGCTTTCCCTTACTATGATCTCTCTGACCTTAAGCCTTCTGAGGCTCTTGAGTCCGATGACGAGGACTATGTGAGTGGGAGCAGTGAGGGCCACTAGGAGTGTGTTGTCTTTGTATCTTTTGTTCTGTTGGTACACTATGTCCATCTTTTTGTCAAGAGTTCATGTGTTTGAACAACACATCACCTTTGTAAAGGTTTTTTGAATGAAATACAATTTTTTGAGAAATCTTGAGCAATTTCATTTCATTATTGAAAATAAATATTTGAAGGAAAAAAGGCTAACATGAACAGTTTGATAAACAAGGTAAATAACCCAAACAGTAGTCACCAACTCATGATTGACTGCCCCCAGCTACTGATAGTATTTCTTTAGGTGTTCTGCATTCCATGGGTGGCCTAGGACTCTTCCTTCAAAGTTTTGAATTTTGTAGGTACCCGGCCTTACTATTTCCGTGACCGTGTAGGGTCCTTCCCAGTTGGGTCCCAATTTTCCTTCCCGGGGGTCTTTTGTGGACAGGATGACCTTCTTGAGGACCAGGTTCCCAGGTAAGAAGGCACGAGGCTTCACCCTCGAATTGTAGTACTTGGTCATGCGACGCTTGTACTCTGCATTCCTGAGCATGACTATCTCTCTCTCCTCCTCCACCAAGTCGAGGTTGATGCGGAGGCCTTCTTCATTACTGGTAGGGTCATGGCTCTGGACCCTAAAGGAGTGTACCCCGATTTCAACGGGTATCACTGCCTCTGTTCCATAGGCTAGAGAGAATGGGGTCTCACCCGTAGGACCTCTTGGTGTGGTCCAATATGCCCAGAGTACTCCTGGGAGTTCGTCTACCCACTTCCCTTTTGCGGTCTCCAATCTGGCTTTTAAGTTACGGAGTATGGTCCTGACAGTGACCTCCGCTTGTCCGTTCGCCTGTGGATGGGCGGGGCTGGAGTGGGGTTGCTTAATCTGGAGGTCCGCACAGAAAGCGTTGAGGAGCTTGTTATCAAACTGCTTGGCGTTGTCGCTTACGACGGCATGAGGTATCCCGAAGCGGCAGACTAGACTCCTCCATATGAAGTCCTTTATCTTCTGGTCTGTGATTCTGGCTAAGGCTTCAGCTTCTGCCCACTTAGTGAAGTAGTCGATGGCGATGACTACGAACTTGCATTGGCCTCGACTCACAGGGAGGGGACTTAGAATGTCAATCCCCCACATGGAGAAGGGCCACGGGCTCTGAATTGTGGTGAGTTCCTCGGGCGGCTGTCTGGGCATAGTCGCAAAGCGCTGGCATTTATCACATCTCCTAACGAAGTCTCGGGTGTCTCTGATCATGGCGGGCCAATAGTACCCCTGTCTGACTGCCTTATGAGCCAACGTACGTCCTCCTGAATGGTTCCCACATATCCCCTCATGGATTTCTCTCATGACATAGTCCGACTCTTCTGGGGTGAGACAGCGGAGTAGTGGAAGAGAGTGACTCTTTTTGTAAAGGGTGTTTTGCAATATAACATACCTGGATGCCCTCATCCTCAACTTTTTGGCTTCCACTGGGTTGTTTGGGAGAGTGCCCTCCTCTAGGTAGTTTTTGATAGGAGTCATCCAATTGGACTCCGACGATACACAGTGAGTCTCGACTTCCTCTATTTTGGTGGTGCTAGGCTCGAACTGGTGACCTGTCAACGCCGGTCCCATGAGTATGTTGGCGGATGCAAACTTGGCAAGGGCGTCAGCTATGACATTCTCTTCTCGAGGTACATGGTGAATCTCAAAGTATGTAAACTTTGTGAGGAGTGCTTGGACCTCCGAGAGGTATTCTTGCATCCTTTCTTCTTTGGCTTCAAAATCTTCCCTTACCTGATTGACTATGAGCTGAGAGTCACTATAAGTCACGAGAAGGAGTGCTTCCATCTCTAAGGCTAACCTTAGACCCGATATGAGGGCCTCATACTCTGCTTGGTTATTGGACGTGTTGAAGTGGAGGGAGACAGCGTACTTTAACGGAGTGCCATAGGGACTGATTAGTACGAGTCCAGCTCCACCACCCCCATTAGTAGAAGACCCGTCCACATAGAGTTTCCAGCATGGCGGAGAGGATGATGGGGGTGATGTTGAGAGAGGATGTGAAGATGGGACTGAGGGAGCTTGAGAAGGTGGCACCCAAGGTAGGGAGGGCGGCGCCCTAGGTAGGGTGAGCGGTGCCCTGGCTTGCCCGGTTAATGACTTTGCCCCCTGTTCCTCCGGGTCGGCGGGTCTTCGTACGGCAACTGGTCCGACTTCCTGGTTGAGAGAGTTAGTATGTACTGAACAAGTGCGCATAGCGGCGCCTAGTCCGTCATCTTGGGATTCCTGGGGAGGTGTGGACTCTGCTACAAAGTCTGCGAGCGCTTGTGCTTTGATGGCGGCCCTTGGTTGGTACCGCACGTCGAATTCACTTAACTCCACGGCCCACTTGAGCAATCTCCCAGAGACATCAGGCTTCCCTAAGATTCTTTTCAGTGGCTGATCGGTGACCACTGTAATGGTGTGACCTTGGAAGTAATGGCGTAGACGTCTGGCGGTGGTCACAAGGGCGAGAGCCAATTTTTCTAACTTTGAGTACCTCACCTCTGCTCCTCGGTAGGCTCTGCTTACATAGTAGACAGGCTTCTGGATGCCCCCATCCTCTCTGATAAGCACAGAACTTACGGCCGAGGGAGAAGATGAGAGGTAGAGGTAAAGGATTTCTCCTGGCACAGTGTGGGAGAGTAGTGGTGGTGTGGAGAGGTAAGCTTTGAGCTTCTGGAAGGCCTCCTCAGCGTCTGGGCCCCACTGGAAGGACCTGCGGAGGATTTTAAAAAAGGGAAGACATTTATCAGCAGATTTAGAAACAAACCTGTTAAGGGCCGCTATTCTCCCGTTGAGGCGCTGGACCTCCTTGGTTGAGGCAGGGGACTTCATCTCCAGGACTGCTCTGATTTTATCTGGGTTGGCTTCAATGCCCCTCTTGTGGACCATGAAACCTAAGAACTTCCCTGAGCCTACGCCGAAGGCGCATTTTTCAGGGTTCAATTTCATCTTATAGGCTCTTAGCACATCAAAGGTCTCCTGTAGGTGTGTGATATGATCTGTGGCTGTTACACTCTTTACTAACATATCATCTACGTAGGCCTCCATCGTCTTCCCAATCTGGGCCTCGAACATTCTGTTAACGAGGCGCTGATACGTGGCACCAGCGTTCTTGAGCCCGAAAGGCATCACCCTGTAGCAGTAGGTTCCCTTAGGGGTGATAAATGAGGTTTTCTCTTGGTCTGGAGGGAACATGCTGATCTGGTTGTAACCGGAATAGGCATCAAGGAAACTCAGGAGCTCGTGTCCTGCTGTGGCATCAATGAGCAGGTCGATTCGTGGGAGAGGATAACTGTCCTTGGGACAGGCCTTGTTGAGCTCCGTAAAATCTACGCAGAGGCGCCACTTTCCATTGGTCTTTGTCACCATTACCACATTGGATAGCCATTCTGGGTATGCTACCTCCCTTACTGACCCATTAGCTAGCAACTTGTCTACCTCTTCCCCCATGGCTTGGCCTCTCTCAGTGCTCACACTCCTCAACTTGTGGAGAACAGGCTTGTATCTGGGGTCAACATTCAGCCGGTGGGAGGTCACTCCGGGGTCAATGCCTTCTAAGTCCTCATGGGACCAGGCGAAGACGTCTGTGTTTCTCCTGAGGAAGTTTACCAAAGCGGATGCTAGCTCCTGGGAGAGCGAGGAGCCAAGGTAGACTTTCTTCTCTGGAAGGCTGTCATCTAGTATCATTGGGCGAAGCTCCTCTGCTGGTTCACCCCTCTCCAAGGTACTGTCATCTCTAGGGTCAAAGACTTCGATCTGGAGTGTCTCATTCGGTCTCCTAGCCCTCATGGAGGCCACATAACACTCTCTGGCTGAGACCTGATCTCCTCTAATCTCCCCAACCCCATTGGAAGTAGGGAAGCGGAGGAGAAGGTGATAAGTGGAGGGTACTGCCCTTAAGGCATTGAGGGCAGGACGTCCAAGTATTATGTTGTAAGCAGAAGGGCAGTCAAGTACAAGAAAATTTACCATGATAGTAGAGCTCCTTGGTGCGGTTCCTGCTGTGACAGGCAGGGTGATGGATCCCAAAGGCTGGACTCTCTCTCCTGAGAAACCAACCAAGGGAGTCCTGACAGGCTGTAATCTTTCTCTGCCGAGGTGAAGGCTGTCGTAAGCAGTGGTAAACAGGATATCGGCTGAGCTTCCACTATCAACTAGGATCCTCCTGACTTGGTAGTTGGCCACCATCAGGGTCAAAACTAAAGGGTCGTCATGAGGGGTCTGGACTCCTACCAAGTCTCTGTCTGAGAAGGTGATGACCTCTTCCTCCCCGTGCCTTGGGGTCTTCATTGGGCGAGAGTCATGGGACTCTGCCTGTCTAGCTTTACGGGCGTGCGCTTTCCTGGCGGAGTTGGAGTCACCTCCTCCTCCTAGTCCTCCTGCGATAGTTTGAATCTCACCGAGGGGTTGCTGGTGTTCTCGTTCTTCGTGCGGAGGGGCAGGTCCTCGACCAGCCACGTACTGCCTGAGATGACCCCGTTGGATAAGCTCCTCAATCTGCTTCTTCAGCTGGAAGCAGTCGTCTGTGTCATGTCCATGGTCGCGGTGGAAACGACAATACTTACTGGGATTTCGGCGCTTGGGGTCAGATTTCATCTTTCCGGGCCAGCGGACAGTTGGGTCATCCTGTATCTGGAGTAGGATGTGCTCCAGCGAGGCATTGAGTGGGGTGAATGGCTGTCGGTCCCTCGGGGGTAGTGGTCCGAGGCGGTCCTTTACAGGGACCCTCTCGGCTTTCTTTCTCTTGTTCTCAGTCTCCCTTCGGTTTTCTCGATCATCTTTCCTTTTTTCCCCTCGGGAGGATTCCCCTCTACGGGCTTTGGTGACGTCCTCAGCGTTCATATATTTTTGGGCCCTAGACAGTAACTCGGGCATGCTAGAGGGCGGCTTTTTGATAACTAAGAACATGAAGCTGGAGGTGCGAAGTCCAGCGATAAAGGCGGCTAAGGCTACCTTGTCGTCTGGTTCTTCGACTTGGAGGACCTCTTCATTGAAACGGGCAAGGTAGCTACGGAGGCTTTCGTCCCTATCCTGCTTGATAGTGAGCAGGTGGGTTACTGGCTTTTGATGGCGACGTCCCCCTATGAAGTGGGAGACGAAGGACTTACTTAGCTCTGCAAAAGATTGGATGGAAGAGGGCCTGAGTTTGGAGAACCACTGGCGGGCGGACCCCTTCAGGGTGGTAGGGAACGCTCTGCACATGATCTCCTCAGGGACATTGTGGAGGTGCATGAGGGACTTGTAGGTATCCAGATGGTCGAGGGGGTCTCTGTTACCGTCGAAGGTCTCGATGTTGGGCATCTTGAACTTCGAAGGTAGTGGGTAGTTGACAATATCAGTGATAAAGGGCGTGTCAGTGCGTCTTACCAGGTAGTCCACGGTCGCGGGCGCCTGTGCCTTGATGGCGTTAAGGGCGTCGCCAAGCTGGTTTTGCACTTCCCTTATTTTCTCGTCCCACTGATTGGGGGCATCCTCGGTCAGGTGGCGGTACTGGCCCTCATGATCTCCATATTGACTCTCTTCTTCATCCTCCTGCACATGAGAAGGGGGGACGCGTGAGCTCCCTACGCGTTGAGGAGGGACTGCTAGGCGAGGGGCGCCCTGGGGTCGCAAGGCATTCTGGCGAGGGGCCCCATGGTGAGGGGCTGCTTGACGCTCGTGAGGTGCGGGTCGCTGTTCTTCCCTAGTTGGAGGGATGGGGACTGCTTCTTCTGGATGAGGGGTAGCACCTCCTTGGGTGAGCATCAGTTGGATGATCTGCTGGTTTTGTTTTACCAGCAATTGCATAGTCTGAAGGAGTTGTTGTTGCTGACCAGTAGGAGTCGCAATAGCCGATGGTTCAGACGGTGCGAAGGGAGGCGGAGCCTCCTCCCCTCGGTGGGCCGGATTGTGGTCTTCCGGCTGTTGGCTCATCGATCGGGTGGTAATCGCCATGGACTGCGAAGGGGTTAATGTAAGGTAGTAGAAACTATGTCGTTCCCACAGACGGCGCCAAACTGATGATGCACAAAATCGTCTTCGTGCGAGATCAACAGTCATTAGAGTGATTAATGAGCAATCAATGACAATTACTGGCAAAACAGTAAATATAGGTCAACACTGGAGATTTATAGTGGTTCGGCCGTAGCCTACGTCCACTTTCTTGAATGGCAGCGGTGGCCAGCGATCTTTATTAATGCATTGGAGTACTCCGGAGAGTTTACAGTGGTGCAGGGAGAGAGAGCGAGAGAGAGGTGTGTGTGTAGGGATCCAAGTCCTGCCTTTCCGTGTGGAGAGGGGCTTACATTATATAGACTAGGATTAAGGCGGTGAGGCGGTGCCGTGAATGAGGGGAAGTCTGCTATTTTGGTAAGTATGATTTAGGTAGGAGATCTCCGTATCCCGTCTTTCTCTCCCTCGTGCTCCTATTCAGTCGGAGGCGGACTCTCGGCTGGCTTTAGACTTGATCGTCGTCGCCTTGGATTCGGACTCATATTGAGGTGGGCTCAAGCCTAAGCTCGGAGTTGGAGTGGACTCGGTCGTCTTGGACTTGAGTAGAAAGGCCGCAGGAAGATGGAGGTGGAGACGTCCGAAGGGGCCAGCGTGCAAGGGGGCCGAGCAAGGCGGGCGCCCGAGGGGGCCGAGCCAGGCGGGCGCCCAAGGGGGGCCGAGCCAGGCGGCGCCCAAGGGGGCCCTGGGTGGCGCCCAAAGGGGTCCTGGGCTAGCCCGGTGTCCTCCTCTTGATGCCTTCGTCTTGATGTCTTCTCTTGATGTCTTCCTCATCCTTGGGTCGGTCCAGTCTGGATTTGGATTTTCTCCACTTGGTGGACTTTGATTGGGCTTTCCCTTGGGCTTTCTCGGCTCATCTTGATTAGGCTTGGTCCGGCTAAATTCGGGCTCGTCAAAATACATGAACACATTTATGTGAAAAATGTTCACATTTATGTTCACAAAATGCCTCGAGATACATACATTTATGTTAATTGACAAACCACAATGCATTTGTGAAAAATGTGTACCGTTAATTGACCTTGAGACTGATAAATACATTTGTTTTTACGGCAAATGTACTGATAAATACATCGTTTGTTTGTATAAAAATGTGGCAAGGCATCATGTTTGAAAGATTTAGAAGTTATAATGTGATAATGCCATTGTGTAGACTAAACAAAAATACTAGATAGTTTCCTTTTTTTTATTGTTTTAAGAGTTATATTTCTTGTTTTATATTTTTCATATTCAAAAAAAAAAATACATTTTTCATAGTTTTCTTAATTGATAAGGCGTGAGATTTATATCAAAGAGTTGACTTTTTGTCACAACCTGAAGTTGTTTCTAGGCACTATGCCAAATATTTATACTCAATAGGAGGGAGGGAAAAGGTCAAGTATAATGACATCCCTTAATATTTGTAAAACCCATATGATACTTCCAAGTATTTCAATAGTGATCTCTTATTTTGAAAATTGTAACAGTAAAAATCCTCTCGATTATTGAAAAAATAAGATAATAGAGAGCTCACCGTAGCAAAATTAACTTTATAGTCAACCACCTCCTCTTCTTCTTCTCCCTTTTTCTCTCTCGGGCTCTCACCAACCAACAATGGTTGAACATTACAAGGTGATAAACACTACACACCGTCATCAAAAACATTTTTAAGCACCACAACCATCAATACTAGCGTTGGTGACAATTAAACTACAAAACTGGCAAAAAAATGGTTGCAAATTAAACAACAAAAATGTCAAAAAATTAAAAACCAAAAAGAAAGTTACTTGGGATAGTGTTACAGATTGAGAGTTTGAGTGTCCAAAGAGTCTCGAATGAGACACAAACTTTCCTATTTATACTAATTGGGACATGGGCAAGAATCGAGAAGACACAAGCCATCAATTGAAAATTTGAAATCAGGCGTTAGACATGCGGGTAACTATCTCTATTAACCAAGTGTGCTAAAGAAGCCTTCACTCTCCGTACGCCACATGTCCCATGACGTGAGGAAAATGAAGGTTATGGGATAATTGACGGGACCTTAGACAGCTCGCTAGTAAAAAATGGACATGGGAGCAACCACAGTCGTCAGAATGCGCGTAGTTCGCTTGAGAAAGACACTGAAAAGTTATGGTAAAAGGGGCCGAGTACGTCCCTTAAAACCCAACATTAAATAGGATCTGACAGTTCATTAATACGAATCTTGAGTGGTTTGACAAAGCTATTAATAAGTGTCAAGTCTCTCAAAAAATGTGGAGACAGTCATCATTAAGATACATTAATGACCATCATGCCGACATGAAGTCTTCGGGTCATCTCGAGAGTATTTGTTTCCTAAGCATAAAAGTTCAGGCGTAGTTTTCAAGTGCCGAAATGAGACATTCAATGATCGGGAATCAAGCCATCAATACTTGGCAGTTCCCGAGTATAGATCCATTCACCTCAGAAGATTAGCCTTAATGACCTTTGATGGAATGATACTCATTATGTTGGAAAGTGAGCACAAGCCATTAAACTCTAGGATGAGACTCAGGGTTAGGGTCATCATTACGAATACAAGTATAAATACCCCTAAAAAACTATACTAAGGTACTTAATCTTGAACTAAATTGGGTACACACTTGGCACCTTTTTTAATCATTTGATTGTTTCATGTTCATCATTTGAAATTGCTCAGAAGGTCGTTATCTTAACACATTGCAAGAATTCACCTGTGCATGCATGTAAAAGAAATTATATAAACATTGGTTACAATTGATAGATTTTAATCGGCCATGCAATTTATTATATTAATCGTAAATTATTAAACCTCAGAGGAAGTTAAAAAATAAAAAATAAAAATATTAGGAGGTCCAAATGCTTAAGAAAATAATAGAGAGGTTCAAAGTAAAAAATTCAAATGTACGAGTCAATACACAACTCCACGTCATTTTAACCAACGGCTATTTAATATTTCCATCTAGATGTGGAGAAAATATTCATTGAGCAATGCTACAAATCCCAAATTTAAATCCCAAATTTGCATCCTAAATCAATGGGAACCATTGGATGAGTGGGTCCCATCAATTTTTTTCATTGGGACTCACTTATCCAATGGTTCCCATTGATTTGGGATGCACATTTAGGATATAAATTTGGGATACAAAGCATTATTCATATTCATTACAACGGTGATATCATGTGGTAAGGTGATATGATATCACCAACTAATAATACTAAAACAAATAAGCACATAGACCCCACAAAAATTAATAACTAACTTGCAATGTAAGAAAATAACTTTTCACCCTCCTGCCATGTAAGTTCAAGTGAGATTCACCTTTCTCATTTAAAGTTTTATTATTGGTTGGTGATATCATGTCTTTAATTGTGACATGGTACCACCTTTACATTAAATATTTCGCTAACTTTGGGTGGACCACAACAACAAACTCATAAATAAATAAGATTAATAATTCAATCGAGTTATTCGGGTTCGACTTAAATAAAATTTGATTGGAGCTCGACTCGTATTCTAAGCGAATCGAATTTGAATAATTTTTTGTTACTTATTTATCTCAAAATTCAGTTTGTTTGTATGTAAAATAATCGAGTTATTCGGACTCAACTCATTTTTTAAACAAGTCGAACTTGAATAATTTTTTAGGTTCGCTTAAAAAATGTGTTCGACAGACTCAACTCGATTATCAGCCTTGCTCATAAATTATAAATAAATCTTTTCATTAATTGTATTTTGTCCTATCAAAATAATAACTAATATTATATTAACCTTTTAATACAACCATGATTGTATTTTGTTTCCTGAAATTGTTTACTAATTGCAATTTGCTTATAACAAAATAAATTTATTGTCTCACAAAACTTGAGTGTTACGTCATACGAGATGTTAGTAGACATAAAATAAGACAAGAGACTCGTTTGGAACTAGTTTTTTTGGGTGTAAAATACAAGTTTGAAAAGTAAAACAAAAAAAAAATCAGAGTTGAAAAAGATTTTGCAACTGCTTGGAGTTGAAAAAGCGGGTTTTTCCTTGCAAGCCATGAGATAAGCCCCATTTTTTAGTTTTTCTTTGTGTTGATAAAAGTTATTTTTATTCAAAAAATTGATGGAAAAACTTCCTAATAAGCCTGGGTCCAAACGGACCAGACTTCTTTCATCTAAAACAAAATAAGGTCGAGATTTTAAGCCAACTCCAAACATACCCAATATTTACTACTTCAGATACATTTGTATCAGTCGTTCTATATATTTGTTTTTTTAATCTATAACATTTATGCCTTGGTGAGTATTTGCATCAAAGCACATGAAATATGAAACATGGATAGAGAAATAAAATAGGAAGGAATCAAAGCACATGTCAATCACGTGTTCCTAGTCAGACCAACTCCATTGCACCTATCCATGTGAGCCATATTTTAAAAAAAAATTCTCTCTTTGGAATGGTCAAATGCCACAAGGGCCTTAGCCAAAAAAAATGTTGGGCACATGACATACAACGAAGTCGGGACCCATAAAATCTTTCCTATAAGCTCAAATGTATATGGGGGGCAGAATGACTCTCTGTTGTAAATCAACCAAGCAGTCTTCTGGCTTAATCATCCTTATTAGTTGGAGTTATATGATCGATTTTAAAAATTATAAGAATAGTTAACGTAAATCTAGACACCCTGTAAAAAAAAATAAGAATAAAAACAAAAATCAACCAAGCCGATCATTAAATTATTTAGACTTAGTTGCTATTAAAAAAAAATATATTTAAACTTAAGTTATTTGTCTAAAAGGATATTTAGGAGGATGATAAGCTTTAAACATTGAGTTCAAACTCAACTTGCAATTTTATTTGTTAAAATTTAGTATTATTTTGACTTTGACGGTCTGATTAAACAAATCAAGCTCAAGTTTGTGTATGCACATGCGAGCCAGACAAGTCATTTATGAGGCTTAACTTGTTTATTAGACGAGATTTAAAATTGAATTCAAGTTTGCTTTGACTAATAAATGAATTAACTTGAATAAACTTTTAACTGAATCAAAGTAAAAACTAATTGATTCAATGGAGATGTGAAACTAAAAATTAGTAGAGCTGAGCCACATTAGTTTCAATTTTCCAATAATATTTCGAAGTAAAAAACATCATTTTCATTAGTGTAATATTATGCTTGCTAATTTTTTTTACTAAATATCTATCTTAAATAATGTAGTACAATTTTTTCACTATTAGATAAATGAGTCCTATTAATGTTCAATGACGGAGATTGTGCCACATCATTTAAAATAAAAGATTTAATAAGAAAATTTGATAAACATAGTATTTTTCTTTTCATTATACTACCCTCAATATTAGATAACCCCAATTCACACCCGTACTTCTCTCTTCTCTCCCCTATTTCTTTCTTATTTTATTTTTGTTCATTTAATTTTAAAATAAAAAAGAAAAATAAAGTTACATATTATACGCTCAATGTTCAATTTTTAATATTGCAAAATGTCTTAAGGCAAGAGATTATTTCTATTACTAATATATATGCGATCAAACTTATAATACCACAATAAAGAATTTTTTTTGTTTTTTTTTATTTAGTTCGATAGTCAGGAGTGTTTGAGACAGTTAAAACACAACTCGACTAATCCTCTCTTTAATCTAGTCTAAGATAAACTATCCACACCAAAGCTAGAATAATCACCTAACTTCAAAGAATTGCCAAACTTTAAATTTAGAACATCTATCTTTACAGTGTTCGAGACTTTGAGATCTAGGTCATCTGGTGTTCGAAACTCTGAGATCTGGTGTTCTAGATTTAGATATGTGGTGTCATGCCGTTGTTCGAGAGCTCGATCTGGAAAAGATGAAGTCTAGTGTTTGAGATTTGGTCTGTGGTGTTGTGTGTCGCTGTTCGAGAGCTTCATCTGGAGAAGACAAAGGCTGGTTTTGAGCTGATCGATTTTTTTATCTTCGGTTCATCGGTTTTTGGCCTAAACCGGCCGTTGTTATCTGTTTTAATCATCAACCTTTAGTCAAACACGTTAAACCTCCTCTTCCTAGGCGTCTTCCCCTCCATCCTCTTCTATATCCCTCTAAGGTAAACCTTTCTTCCACTGTCAGCTGACCCAAACAGAGCAAGCGCCTCATCTACCATCTCTGATCTCTCTCCTATCCAAAATTTCAACTCAGCCATGGTGAGACTTGCAATGTATGAAAAGAATGCGAAAGCCAAAGCCATCTTGGAATCCGACAAAATCGACGAGTTGGAAGACCTAATCACCGATTTTATGTCCGATTCCAACGACACGCGCTCCGACGCCAAGTCGATTTTCGAAATCTGCACATATAAACCCAACCTACATGTCTTCGCTAACAAGCTTTATCTCGTGCTCTCTTCCACCCTAGATCTCAACACATGTACCATTTCCGCCATTCTCCTTCGCAAGACTCTCATCAATAAATTTCACCCGCCCTTCCTCTGTTTTCCTGCTGAAACGAAATCGACTCTAAAACGCGGTCTTTTGAAATTAGTTGACACATCCGTTGACACACCTACAAGACCAATCAATAAAGAACTCTGTCACACTGTATCAGCGCTTGCAGCTTCTCTTTCCAAAAAAGAATGGCCCGAATTCTTACCCTTTTTATTTCGACTTATGAAATCTGATAAAAAGAGGGCGTTGTTGATTTGTGCTCATTTAGCACAGTATCTAGGGAAGGGACTGAAGGGGTTGCATCCAGTTAACTTGGATAAGGAGTTGCATCCAGTTAACTTGGATAAGGAGTTGCATTCAGTTAACTTGAATATGGAGTTGCATTCAGTTTTATTGCAGTGTTTGAAAACAACAACAGAGGGGGAGGATGTGCGTATCCCGGTGTTGGGGGCCGCGATTAATTTCATTCTATGTTTAGAACAAAAAGATTTGGTCAATTTTCAGGATATGTTGACAGCGATGATGTCTACGTTGAAGAATGCATTGTATAGTGAGAATGAAACGATGGCCGACGCCGTTAAGACGTTAAAGTTATTGATAGATTTGGCAGGGATGAAGCCGACGTTATTGAGGAAACAAATTGTGGAGATGGTGAAGACAATATTGCTGATGGCCGATGATGATAGTTTGGAGAAAGAGACGAGGCGTTTGGCCATTGAATTCGTTTTGACATTGGTCCAGTTCGTTTTGACATTGGCCAAGGTCGAGAAAACGAATTCCGGGCAGCTGAAACTTGGGACGGGGTTTGAAATTAATGTGGAGGAGATGTGGGACGATAACGAGGAGACGGATAACTATGGGTCTTGGCAGGGGTGTGTGGATGGGCTGTCGATTTTGTCGGATAGGAATGATATTTTGACTGTTGCTTTGGAAGTGTTTCCGGCGTACTTGGCTGCTCCTGAGGGGCAAAAGCGCCATGCCCCACTCATTGCACTCTCAAAGAGTATACTTAAATGGAATTGTCGGGAGGTATCAGAACTTTGCTTTTTATATTTGGTTTTGTTTTTACTTTTATTTTGCTATTAACGCATGGAGATTTTAGTTATAAAAAAAAAAAATGCTTGTGACTATTCCCACCATTTTTTTAAAATTACTTTAAATTTCAATTTTTAATCACTTTTTTTAATTATGTAACCATTTCCACCATTTTTTAAAACTACTTCAAATTTAAATTTTTAATCACTTTTTTTAATTATTTAAACACTTTAATAGTTAATTGTTATATAATATTAAGGTTAGGGAGGATTTAATGGTAGGGTGATGATAAGAAGAGATAACAACACAGGGTGTTCGCTTATTTTAGTCTGATGATGAGAATTGGGAACAATTGATTATCAAACATATTTCTGTTCTTAAGATTTTTCGGCTTGGATGATAAGTTGCATTCAATTTTACGGCAGTGTTTGAAAAAAGAGGAAGAATGGGATGTGCGTGTTGAAGCTTTGGGGGCTGCAATTAATTCCATTCAATGTTCGGACTTGTTGACTTCAATGTTGTCTATGTTGGAGGATAGGGATGAAGCGATGGCCGACGACGTGTTGGAGTTGTTAAACAAGTTAGTGGAACCGACGTTTTTGGTGGGGCAAATTATGGATTGGGTGGAGAGAATGTGGAAGATTGCGAAAAATGATGGTTTGAAGGTAAGGACGAGGCGTTTGGCCATTGAGTTCCTTTCGAAATTGGCGCAAGTCGAGGAGATAGCGTCTTGGCTGCAGCAGAATGTGAGGAAGTTGTTTGAAATTTTGATGAACATGTTGGACTATATTAATGATGATGATCATTGGGATTGGAGGACATGTTTGAATATGTTGTTTATTGGGGTGGATAGGAATGATATGCTTTCTGTTGTTTTGGAAGTGTTACCGGCGTATTCAAATACTCCTGAGTGGCAAAAGAAGTATAACGCATTCATTGTGATCACACATAGTCTAAAGCCTTGTCGTGAGGTATCGGAGCTTTGCTTTTTATAATTGCTTTTGTTTTTGCATTTATTTGCTTTTTATAATTGCTTTCATGTTATTACCTTAATTTATGTTTTGTGATCGGTTTGTCTTTCACAATTTATTTTCTATTTGTTTTTCAATATATGTATTAAAAAAAAATCAATTTAAGAATGAGAAAACTTCTCTTTCTAAATGCTTAATTAGCTCATTCCAATTAAATTCTTCCACCACTTCTTTAAACTACTTCTAATTTAATTTTCAATCACCTTTTTAATTATTTAAAATTTAAATAAATATCATTTTACCACATTAAGGTAATTGTTCAATAATATCAAGATTAGGGAGAATTTGGTTATAGAGTAATGATAAAAAAAGATAACAAATTTGGTGAATCACACGGTATGCCAGTTAGTTTTACTTTAATGCAAAGATATGTTCTAAAGATTTTTTGTTTACATTGTTTTTTTTTATTTTTTGCCATTTTGTGGACACAGGTGACAATAGAAAATTTGAAAAAAATAGTACAAATGGTTTTGAGCCCATTTCCAAATGCCAACCGTTATGTGCAGTGTGCAGCTATTGAAGCAATTCAACAGTTACTTCTACATTTATTACTTTTTCGCTTGCATGAGGAGGTTAGTGGGCTTATTATTTATGTACTTTATAAGTGCGTCCAGATTTTAGTTGTTTTCTCTTAACAAAAAAGGGAAGCATTTTCTTTTTCTTTTAATGAATTCCATTTTAACACATTAATAGGTATTTTTCTAGTAATATTAGAGTCAGGAATGGAATCTATATTTTATCTTGAGGGGGCCAACAATGACATAGACAAAAATTTAATTCAATAAGATTATTCAACGGTCATTGTTAATGATAAATTTTTATTTAGAAAGAACCTATTAAATTTGATTTTTATGTAATGTCATTGAAAAAATTAATTTTGAGCACAAAACTCAAAAATTGGATCATATCGTCATAAAAAATTATTTGTGCAATATTATTATCCTCTTTTTTTTTTGTTTTCTATGAATAAATTATGCTCGCAAAAAAAATCATTTATTTTTTCTCCACGGTCATCAAAATAATCTAACAAGTGTCTTCGTTAGTATAAATGACACTCATCCATTTGATTACATCCTGATTTTTTACTAAATTCATTGATCTTTTTGAATACATTAAGTGAGATACTTAAACATTGGATGTTTTGAAAAGTTAGAGGTTATCAATTATTTTTTTTGAAAATATAGGGGGAACAATGGTAATTTTTAAAATTTGAGGGGGGGCTATAGCCCCTAGGTCTTCTCACAGTTCCGTCCCTGATTAGAGTTGGGGAGAATTTGGTGGTAAGACTTTGGAAAGAAGAAGAAAAAAAATATGCGCATGACAAGGGCTGCTCACTAGTTTTAGTCTAATGCTGAGAATTGAATATGATCAATTGAATGTCAATCACCATTATGGTTTGGAAATTTTTCATATACATTTTCTAATTTTTCATTTTGTGGACACAGGTGATGAGAACAAATTTCGAACTAGTAATGTCGAAACTTTTGAGCTCATTGCAAGATAATGACCCTGTCGTGCAGAATGCATCTATTTGTGCAATTGAGGTATTGGCTTCGACTGTGGGCGTACACTTACAAGTCAGACGTCACCTCGTGCTACCTGCATTAGCTGAAGTGATGAATGACTCCCCAAATCAATACATGCGGGTTAGTGGGCTTATTTATCTATTTTTACTCTACTCTGCATTTGAACTTGTTTGGGACATGACACTCAATCCTGCTGACCTTTTCAACGAATTAAAAGACTCTAAATGAGGGCATCCACATTTTAGTTGTTTTCTTTTAACATAAATGAGAAGCATTTTCCTTCTTTTGTTGGAAGGATGTGTCATGTCATGTACTCAAAATACTTATTGATCTTTTTAATTTAAATTATGCAATTAAGAGTAAAATAGTAACACATAAAACAGATCTAATTGCATAATGGAACGGTTTAAGAATTTGATCAAATCTAGTATTTGACATTATGTCCTTAAAATATATTTCACCTCCACTATGGTGATTATGGGTTCTTAGCATCTTCCTTTCATGATACAATGATCACACACAGAGAAACACTGCAATCTATACGTACAGTGAACTAAAAATTATATTTCATTTTTTTTGGGGTTGGGGATGGGGAGAGGGAGGGCGGAAGGGACTTAATCGTTTGACCTCAGGAAGACAAAGTCTTTACAAGATAAGAAGTATTATTAGACCAAAGATCCATTGTATTTCATACTTAGCCCCCGCTGATCAAATGCAACCCAAATGATGTCATTCATGCATGTCCATTAATGAATGGACAGAAAATTTAAATTCGAAATTTGTGAAAAATCAAACTCGAACCAGTGAGAATTTGGATTCCAACGAGCAACAATTAAAGCTTGTAATAAGAAGATCAATCCCAAATCCATTTAGGTCCTCTATCGCTCACAAAAGTGGAGTGCCCTTTTGGACCCAACCCAAAGTGCAAATTTGAGATATATATACTCGCCAATTATTTTTGCTCAATTGATGTGAAATTAGTGTCAAATCTCACTTTGCCCTAATTTTTATTTTCACATTTTAAGATTATCACTTTGAAACCTATTTTCTCATTTACATCTTACTCGATTTGAACAAACAAATATACGACGTTATTCTTCTCGTGGAATACATTGATCACGAACTCACAAAAATTTATTCAAACTCATAAGTGAGTCCCACTTTAATTTAGGCTCAAAATCTACAAAAAAAAAAATGTCAAACACCTCCTGAGCTATTTTTCCTAAATATGAAGGAATAAAATTTTGTTCATAAAAAGATTATTTGTCTATCTCTTGGACAAGTACCATTCAGTTGTCCTTCTTATGTAAATTATATTCTACCACTGTGATGAAAGAAGAGATCAAATGATGATGATGTTTATTTTTATTGTTTTAAATCATCATCTATTCTAAAAATTTAAGTTGTTAGGGAGAGTGTAACTTAAGTATTTATCTTTTTACATAACTCCTCACGTACAAGCTAGATTTTATGTCTAACACATGAAAAAAAAATTATGATTAGGTGGTGACGATATCTTAACATTGGACCTCTGCTCTAATACTATATTAAACAATTATCTATTTTAAAAGTTTAAGCTATTAGAAAATTTGTAACTTATGAATTTGTACTTTAACTTTGCATATTACATGTTTAAGAAGTTTGTTACTTGTTGAGTGGGGGTCATGTAGTTTAATTGTAAAAAAAAAAAAAAATGTAGTTTAATTGTGTTGTCACGACTGCAAATGTTTATACCTATTGATAAGTTCATTCATATTTCATGAATGTTTTGGAAGCATTTATTCCGTTATCCCTTCCTTCTTCTACTGCTCTCTTTTTGTTATTGGATCTATTTTTTTCATCACATTCTTGAAATTGTTGTTTGTGATATTCCAGATATAATAAAATTACTTATTCAAATCTCTTATTTATATCACGCAACTTAGAATAAATAGGAACAGTCAAGAACGAAACAGTTACACTAATATGTATGAAACAGTTACAAGTATGTACGAAATAGTTCACATAAATTTGTAATCAAACTAATATATAAACTGACTCGTTTGTAGATTAGAAACTGTTATTGAACTTTCTGCAAATCAACACTAGGACACTATAAAACAAATTTCACCGCCACACTCGGTACTTATAGTTATACAAATCAAAGCATTTGTCTTCTAGTATACAATGATCTTCACGTAAATAGAAGTGAAACTTCAATCTGCTCGTCCAGCGAATCAAAAATTGTGTTGTGTACTTTCAAATGCAAACTGTTAGTGCCGAAAATATCACTATACGAGACTGGCTTAAATGCCGAAATTTAGTGTTACAGAATAGAGTTAATCTAGGTATAGAGAGAATAGTGGCTGATCCGGATAGTCATCATGTTGAACGGATGCAACCCAGACGAGACTCCCCTTTTTGGAGCATAGATTCCACATGCAACGTCAATGACCTAGAGAATAGGTTAGACACTAGGTAGACATGAGATCAGACTAGCCAGCAAAAAGATCATCGGAAGGCCACGACGATGGACACGCTTTAGATAGAAGGTTAGTCAGTTAGACCCAGTATAGCTTCAGAGGTACACTAGAAGGCTAATCTTGTTCACTCACCTTCAGATGTTTCACCTTCGGTACTGCATAAGCAACTGAACTGGACTAACCTAACTCTTATCCATATTTGTACTAACCTTAGTAATCTGCCAAAGTATCTAAAAAGATAAATGAGTCGAGATCAGGATAGAAAAAAAATAGAAATAAATCTACGCTTGTTGAAGGTAAAGTTTGGAAATAGAACAATTCCTTATGTTGTGTTTCAAAAGATACCATTTTTGTATTAATGTTTACTCTTGAACAGATACAACTAAAATTAAGGACTAAAGGGAACACTAATTTGAATCAGTGTGACTATTAAATGCAACTGGTATTGGAATTAAATTTCAGATTAAAAAATTCACACCTAATTCATTAAACAAAATTTTTTCAAAAAGATAAGACTTGGTGTAATCTACACCCGTGTCCGGTTGAGTCGGGTCGTGGCGACGTGAGTGACTCGTGTGTGTGTGTGATTGAACTGAAAGCATGTAGGCACTCGCTCAAACTCATAAAATTATGGTACCCCTTGGTGCCCAATTTCATAGAACAAACTTGACCTATTTATGCTCCTGTAAAATTTATTCCCCAACTAATGTGAGATTGGTGTCAAATCCCATATTGCACAACTTTTATTTCCATAAATCAAGGGGGTCACTTTGAAGCCTATTTTCTCATTTATTTCTTACTCGATTTAAGCAAGAAAATATACTGCGTTATTGTCTTCACAAAGTAGAACACGAACGCATAAAAATTTACTCAAAACAATGAGCAAGTCCCACTTTAATTTAGGTTTAAAGTCGACCAAAAATCAAATTGTAATGACTAAAATCTGTTTTAGTCCAATAGAATATTGATAAGCTACGTTTGAGGTTAAGTTATTGAATTGTCCAGTGTGATCCAAGTAAGTTTTATTCACGGTACTTTTGTATGATGTGGGAAGCTACCTTTGCAATTGTTGCCACTTGTTTGATGTGTGCTAGTTCTTGTTCATCTTTATTCGGGTGTTGTATTAGGGGAGATTTAACTTCAGGAAATGTTCGGCCGGGGTGCAATCCTACTGATAATGGCCGTAGCCTATTAAGGCTATGTTTGTAAGATGTAAATTACTGTTATTTGGACCTTGAACCTTTTATGATAGCATGACTTCATTCATGTTG
>JAHQCQ010007553.1:0-20488 GCA_023539305.1 Ilex asprella
CTAATTTACTTTAATTACGACTTTTTAGTGCGGTAATTCTACTAATTCGACTTTTTTTTAATACTTCTAATTTACATTTAATTGATGTCAATCAATAACCTTCCCACAAACGGTGTCAAATTGCACAGGAGAATTCCTATAATAGGTTGAGATAGTGATCTTTCAAATGATCGCGAATGGTGAACCTATAAGGAATCAACAAGGTCAAGAAAAGGGTCGAGCGTACACCCATCATATCTCCTCTGATGCTTAAGTCAATCATCTTTCAAATATGGAGTCAGTGTACATTAGAGAGCAAATTAAGCTTGCCTATCTCAATTCTGCATCTAGAAGAGTATTTATACCTCAGATTGTAATGATGTATCTCCCATCCAGAGTCCCATTCTAGACTTTAGTAGTTGGTCCTCATAATCTAGCATAATAAGTTTTATTCCATCACACCTCATTAATACTGCGTGATTGGATGTTTGAACTTGCACTTGGAAATAAGCCGAGCACTCATGGCTCTCTTCCCGACCATCGAGTGCTCTAAATAAATGCTCTGAATCTATGGCTGAGTATTTATAAGTAGCTAGTAGACCCCATGGTAACCCTCGAGGGTTCCCCTCAACCTAGATGCTTGTATCGCCACATAATGACAGTTGCCTTCGCATTCTTCTAGTGTTAGTCAGTCATTAGTTACCTCTCATGCCAATGCAATCCTCATTAATGACTTGTCACACCTTATTTAATGCTCGGCCCCAAGTTTACTTCTTGTGCCCGAGTACTCTACTTGCTCAATAGCACCTTTCTGCTAATCGCATGTGCATCATTAACTACAGATGTCCACGTATAGGATTCTCATTGGTTGGTCACCAACATTCTATCATAAATCATTTTTTAGTTACTTTATATTCAAAAAGTATTTTTGTAAAGTGTATGAGATGAGATAGTGAATGAAACTCTAATTGTAATAACATATAAGATTAGTTACTTATTAAAGAGGTATAACTAGAATGAGATGGATTTAATTACTAATGTCGTGGGTATAGAAAAGGTGAATTTAATAGTTTAATAATAAAAATTTGGGAGAATTACACTTAGATCCTAGACATTTGAAATATTACACACATATGCCCTGAGGTTCAGATGCGCATAATAGTTTTTTTTTTTTTTTTGAACAGTCAACCATCCTGTGTATAAATCATTAAGTTGAAAAATTCTATTTACAATCATTCAAAAGGGAAGCCTTTAACTCAGGGGTGGGGCATTAATCCAATCCGCGGGGAGAGAATTGTTTAACATCATGGCCGCCACCCAATGAGCAGCCTTGTTAAGGCCTCTAGGCTTGTGTCAAAAGCTAAGATTAAGTGTCCTAGCCAAAAGTCTAATGTCGTTGATAATTACATTGAGTACCCAAGGTGGAGCATCTTCGGTGGATCTGAGCTTAATGATATTAAGACAATCATTCAGGATGATAGCATGATTGAGAAGTTGTGCCTCTACTAACAAACATGTATGTCTGACTGCCTCCGCTTCCACTAGCAGGCAAGAGTCAGCTGTGAAAGACTTTGCACTGCCCGCCACAATTGAATCACTGCCCTTCCATGCAACAACTCCACATGCAGCATGACCAGTCATCGAGATAAAGGCACCATTACAGCTTATATAAACTATATCATCCTGTGTTTGAATATCCACCTCCTCCCCGCTTGGTGTCTGCTGCTCTAGTATGTTATCAGCCTGTTGTTTGGCTTCATTCACAATCCCTTTAAGAACTTGGTCCTTCCACATCCCCTGAACCTTGATGACCATAGCAAGGGCATTGACATCCGCTCCGTTAAACAAAAAATTGTTTCTAGCCTTCCACATAAGCTGGCCTGTAATGGCAAATCTCCCAAAGGCAACAAGACCTTTAGGACCAGTCCCTATCAGGTGAAGAAGGGATGATGATCTGCGAGTCACCGATTGGAAAGAGGAAGAGTCATCATGGAGACTAATGCCCAAGCCAAACCAAACTCTTTTGGTCCAATCACATTCGAAAAGAATATGTTCAATAGATTCAAGAGAAGAAAAACAAATTTGGCATGTGGGAGAGGAAGAACAATTTCTTTTATAAAGGTTTTCGTAAGTGGCGAGGGAGTTGTGGCAAGCTTTCCACCAGAAATGCCTTACCTTAGGGACGGCTTTCATCCTCCAAATGCATTTCCAAAGAGAAGAGGGGACAGGGGTCGAAGTGCTGCTTACCTGCTTTACATGTGAGCAATTAATTCCCATTCGGTAGCCAGATTTTACAAAGAAACATCCTTTCTTGTCAAGCCACCAAATTCTTATGTCGATTCCTCCATTGGATGGTAGAGGGATAGCCTGGATTGCCTCTTTTTCTTCTCTTGAAACAGCAATCACAAGTCTGGCAGAGTTCCAGCCCATAGGGTAAGCAGTGATGAAGTCAGTCACTTTGAAAGGAGAAGAGTTCAGAGGCTTTGCAGTGTGAATAGCCATGTTAGAAAGACGGGGAACCCAATTATCTTCCCAGAAAGAGACACAATTGCCGTCACCGATCTGCCACATGAGGCCTTTTTTCAATAAATCTCTCCCATAAAGCAAACCTCGCCAGACCCAAGAGGGTCCTGTGCCTCCTGAGGCCTTCATCAAATCCATCTCAGGGAAATAACTTGTTTTAATATACTTTGTCCAGAATGAATGAGGTTGAATAATAAATCTCCAGCATTGTTTGGCAAGGAGGGATTGATTAAAAAGTCGAAAGTCTTTGAAACCCATCCCTCCTTCTGATTTAGCTTCAATCATCTTGTCCCATTTCTTCCAACAAATGTCGTTGGATTTATCTTGTCCCCTCCACCAAAACTCCCTCACCAGCCTATCCAATTTTTCGCAGAAGTTCTTGGGGAATTCCACCACAGACATCGCATAGATAGGAATAGCTTGAATAACCGTCTTTATTAAGACCTCTTTCCCAGCATGTGACAGGCAAGAATTTTTCCTGCCTTGGAGATTTTTTATTACACTTTCAATCAAGTAGCTAAAAACCTCCTTTTTGGACCGTCCCCAACTAGTTAAACCCCTACTGTTAATGTCGGTTAGTAAATTACATCCAGACCCTTTAAAATTATAAACGTATAATACTTTGGCACTTCAAACTTAAAATGTTATACTTAGACTAAAAATACTCTAAGCAAAGATAGAATATCAAATTTTTTATATTGTACAATAAAAATTCATGTTATATTAAGACATTTATTGAATTAAAATTAAAAATAAAAATCTAATTTTTTCTTTAAAAAAATTAATTTATATAGAATTATACTATCTATTGAAATTTAATTTGGTCTATTAAACGACCAAATTGCCCCAATTAAAAATAGAATATGTTGTGTCCATTACAGTTTGACCTCTTATTTGATGTTTTTAGTTTTATTCCAATAGATAGTATAATTATATACTAATTATGATTTTTTAAGAAAAAATTAAATTTTTATTTTTGATTTTATTTCAAAAAATGACATGAATTTTGATTGTAAAATTCATGTTCTATTATGAATGAGTTAGACCCTTTATTTGTTTTTTTTTTTAATTTTATTCCAATATATAGTATAATTGTACACTAACTACAAGTTTTTAAGAAAAAAATTAGCTTTTATTTTTTATTTTGTTATAATAAATGATACAATAGAACATGAATTTTGGTTATAAAATTTAAAATATTTTATATTTTATATTTGATTGGAGTATTTTTAGTCTAAGTACAACTTTTTAAACTTGAAGGATCTAAGTATTATACGCCTACAAACTTCAAAGGGTCTAGTTGTAATTTACTAACAGACATTGGATGGTAAAGATCTAAATTTTACGTGCGTACAAATTTCAAGAAATTTATGTGTAATTCATACTACATCTAAAAGTATCCTAAAGTGAAAAAATTTTGTTTTCCAATTTTAACCTTATTTTTCCTTACAAAACCAATCTTATCCTTCATCCAATAATTATTACAGGTTATTCATGCTTGTAGTCCCTACAAATCCTGACACTAATGTTTTTAAAAGTTGCTCGTTGATTTTTGATGATACCAAAAACTAATCCAAGAATCAGCTCGGACCCCCAGGTTAGGTCGAAAGGTCAGAGCTCAGATGACAAGGCTCAGAGAACCAGAACTCAGCACCACCTAAACTAAATAATGCCGAGATAATATGGGAACAGCTGGATGCACCACGAGAGTCCCAAAATAGAAGGAATGAAAGAGGAAAGCTAGAATCAATACGTAAAATCTTAACTAACCAAGATCCTCCCCAAAACTCAAGTAGAATCCCATGGGTGAAGGGCAAAGATCTCACTGGATATTCCCTAGAGATAGGAATTGCACTATAAATATTGTATTGTGCCCCCATCGACAGAGAGAGAACCTTACTTGTATCAAGAGGGTATTGTGAAAACTTTCTGAAAAAGAAACATGGATCTAGGAGCAAGAGCCTCTATTAAAGAGTGAACTAGCCAAGCTCTCCGGCCGGTGAACCACTATACTTTTACCACGTAAATCCCTTAACCGTCCCAATCTCGAACACCTAATCGCATCCCCCACGAGCCTTGTAGCTCAGATATGAATTATCAAGCGTAATTCGTACCTTCTGCTCATCCACGTGGATTTACACCATTAGTTTGGCGCCGTCTGTGGGAACGATTGTTCTCATTTTTTACAAATACGCTGATTCTTCAGCGACTGATGGTCTCTACCCGCAACATGAGCCGAAGTCAAACCAATCTACCACGCATTCAAGACCACCAGGAGGTCATCAACGGCCGACCAGCAGAGGACACTCCAAGGATTAACCCCTTAACAGGGGATCCCCCAACGAACAACGAGCTAGAGGCTCTCCGCCTTGTCAATCAGAGTCTGCTGCAACAAAACAAGGAGCTGTTGAAACTCTTGAAATGCCCGCAGGAAGCACAACCAGCCCAAGAAGGCCCAAGTAATCTTCCTCGTAGGGAACAATGCCATCTCGACCCCCTCAGAGAGGTTGACGAAGGAGTGGAAAATAACCGAACCATGGGAGGGGATCCACAATTATCCCCCAGGAATGGCCACAGCGAAAAAGTGCAGAGCCAGAACGATGGAGGGGAAAGGAATGATTTCATTCCCTACTAGCAGGACAAAAGAGAACAATACTGGGAATAGCGCTTCGAGGATATCAAACAAGAGCTCGACCATATGAAGGAGGCAGTTAGGAATAAGGTACCAGTTACAATGGACGCCCTGGTTCAACAGACAGAATCTCCCTTTACTACCGGGGTACTGCGTTTTCCTCTACCTCCAAAATTTAGAATGCCACAAATAGACTCCTACGACGGAACAAAAGACTCCATAGATCATCTCAATACCTACAAGAACCAAATGGAGCTACATGGATATCAAGACCCCGTGCGCTGTAGAGCCTTTGCGATCACGTTAAAAGGTTCTGTTCTCGCGTGGTTTAACAGACTCCCACCGGCCTCCATCTCATCCTTTAAGGAACTCTCGGTGGCCTTCGTGTCCCACTTTATAGGGGCCTGAATCTACAGGAAGCCGAGCTATCATCTCCTGAATGTGAAACAAGGGCCCGAAGAAAACCTGAGGTCCTATGTCCAAAGGTTTAACTCGGAGTCGTTAAAGGTGGACGTTCCAGACGAGAAATTTGTCATCATCGCTTTCATAGCCAGACTGGGAGTGCAATCTAAAGATCTGATATTTTCCATCTCCAAGAACCCCCAAGCTAGCATGGCAGAGGTGCTTGCTAAAGCAGAAAATACATAAATAGTGAGGAAGCCCTCCTCTCTAAGGCAAGGAGTTCCTCTACCCAGAGAGATAAAAGGAAAGAAGAGAAAAAAAAGGACCGAAGTCCCAGAAAGGAGAAGGAAAGAAGACGGAAAAGGTCTCCAAGAAGAGATAGAGACCCCTCCCTCAAGAGGAGGGGAGACGTTAGAGATCGCCTAGGACCTCTGCGTCCAGGCTTGTAGCCTAGATACGCACCTCAGGAGCTCCCACCGCTCACCGTAGTCATATCACAGATCCTCTATGAGGTACAGAACGAGAAGTTCTTAAGGTGGCCACCCCGGATGAAAGCGGATCCAACGAAGAGACATCCCATGAAATACTGCGATTACCACTGGGATTATGGTGATCACATTGATGATTGCATTCAGCTGAAAAAGGAGATCGAGTTCCTAATCCAGTGAGGGTAGCTGCGTCGCTTTATAGCCCGTAACAACCAAGACCGAGCTCTCCTGCCTCTGCCACCTCAGCAGCAAGTGCCAGCACAACACCAGCATCCTCTGGGAGAGATCAGGGTCATATCAGGAGGGTTTGTCGGGGGAAGAGAATCCAGCACTGCAAAGAAAGCCCACCTCGGAAGAATGAAATCAGGAGAAGCCCTAGAGGTCGGAACTGTATCCAAGACTCTGTGCCTCGACACGACCATCACTTTCTCGGATTCTGATCTAGAAGGATGCCAGCATCCCCATGATGATCCTCTAGTAATCAGAGCTGTAGTGGCCAACAGAACGGTCCATCGAGTCCTGGTTGATAATGGAAGTTCGGCCGATATCATATTCACACCGACATTCGATAAGATAGACATAGGAAGGGAAAAACTAGAGCCGGTGAGCACCCACTTGCTAGGATTCGCAGGGGAAAGGGTATTACCCCTTGGGGCCATCCAGCTCATACTCACCCTGGGGGACCCGCCTTGTCAGGCTGTGACAACTGTCAAGTTCTTGATAGTTGAAGCACCCTCTGCCTATAACATGCTACTAGGCAGACCCTCACTCAACTCTATAAAAGCCATCCCTTCTTCCTATCACTTAGTAGTGAAGTTCCCAGCGGAAAACGGGATTGGAGTGGTCTGCGGAGACCATCGCATAGCACGAGAGTGTTATATGGCCTCAGTAAAGAAGAAATAGGTAAAAAACATCGAGTTAGATGAGCTCGATGTGAGGGATGAGCTGGAGACCAGGCTGACGCCGTCAGAGGACCTGGAGCCCGTACAGCTCGACAGAGAGCCAGAGCATCTCGTTTATGTGGGATCCAAGCTAAATGTGGAAGTCAAAGATCTCCTCATTCAGTTCCTCAGGAAAAATGTCGATGTCTTCGCTTGGAAGCAAGAAGACATGGCGGGCATTGATCCCGCAGTCATTACACATAAGCTCAGTGTAAGCCCCACCTGCAAGCCGGTTAAGCAGAAGAGGAGGAGCTTCGCCCCGGAGAGGCAAAAGGCTATCAACGAGGAAGTCAGGAAACTCCTCTTTGCGAAAGCCATCAGGGAGGTAGATTACCCTGTATGGTTAGCCAATGTGGTACTCATAAAAAAGACCAGCGACAAGTGGCGACTTTGCATTGACTTCACAGACCTTAATCGAGCATGCCCAAAAGACAGTTTTCCCCTACCCCAGATCGACCTCATCGTGGACGCCATAGCGGGACACAAACTCCTCAGTTTCATGGATGCCTTCTCAGGATACAACCAAATCAAAATGGACTAGAATGATCAGCAGAAGACCTCTTTTGTGACTGAACAGGGAACATATTGTTACCAGGTCATGTCGTTTGGCTTGAAGAACGCGGGAGCCACCTACGAACGGTTGGTAAACAGGATGTTCCAAAAATAGATTGGGACCTCTATAAAAGTTTACATTGACGACATGTTGGTTAAATCACTCAAAGCAGAGTTTCATATAGAGCACCTAGCCGAATCTTTTCAGATTCTAAAGGAATACAAAATGAAACTCAATCCCGTCAAATGTGCCTTTGGAGTTTCGGCAGGAAAATTTTTAGGCTTCATAGTTAATAGCAGAAGAATAGAGGCTAGCCCCAAGAAGGTAAGGGCGATGTTAGATATGTAACCACCCTCAAACATAAAGGAGATCCAGCGTTTAACTGGAAGAATAGCCGCCTTGAACCGCTGCGTATCCAGATCAAGTGATAAATGTCAGCCTTTCTTCCAGATCTTGAGGAAAGCCTTCCGGTGGGATACTAAGTGTGAAGAAGCGTTCGCGGCTTTAAAGGTGTACCTGAGCTCCCCCCCATACAGGTAAGCCCTCTGAAAGGGGAGGTACTTACCCTTTATCTAGCGGTTTCGGATTTTTCAACCAGCGCGGCACTGGTTAGGGATCGAGACAAAGCTCAGCAGTCAGTCTACTACTGCAGCAGAGCTCTGAGGGAGCCAGAGGAGAGATATCCAAAAATGGAGAAACTGGTTTTAGCTCTAGTGACAACATCCAGGAGGCTCAGACCGTATTTCCAAGCTCATACTATAGTAATCCCTACAAAACAGCCAATGAAGCATGTATTGCACAGACCAGAATCTTCATGAAGACTTGTCAAATGGGCCATCGATCTCAGCGAATTCGATATACGATACAAGCCGAGAACAGCAGTTAAGGGGCAGATTTTGGCAGATTTCATTACAGAGTTCACGACGACTACATCCAAAGAGCCAACACAGCTAGTGCCTGACCTCCCTGTCTAGAAACTTTCAGTTGACGGAGCGGCTAACGCCCAAGGGAGTGGCGCCGGCTTAATTCTGACCTCCCCAGATGGGATAGATGTTGAATACGCGCTCAGATTTGGGTTTAAAGCCTCAAACAATGAGGCCGAGTATGAAGCTGTTATTGTCGGGCTCAGTCTCGCTTACTCTATGGAGGCAGAACAGTTAGAGGTCTGCAGTGACTCTCAACTTGTGGTGAAACAGATAGAAGAATCCTACGAAGCTAAGAGCGAGAAGATGGTCCTATACCTCAAGAAAGTACAAGAACTAATCAAAAAATTTGTACAAGTCAAGATCAAACATGTCCCCAGGTCAAAAAATTCTCGAGCAGATGCTTTAGCAAAGTTAGCCACCGCCTCGCAGGAGAATTTGGATAGGCTGATACCAGTAGAGTACTTTGCAGAGCCTATGGTCACAATGGAGGGAGGAGAAGTGTTCCCGGTTTTAGCTCAGCCAAGCTAGATGGATCCCATCATGAGATACCTACAGAGCAGAACCCTACCAGAAGATCCCAAGGATGCTGCTAAACTAAGAACCAGGTCAGCTAGGTTTTATATCTTACAAGGAAGATTGTACAAATGGGGTTTTTCGACACCACTCCTCAAGTGCATGGGGAATGAAGATGCCAACTTCATACTCAGAGAAGTCCATGAAGGCATCTACGGTTATCATATTGGAGCTCGGACCCTGGCGGGAAAAGCACTAAGGCAGGGATACTATTGGTCCACCATGCTCAAGGACGCCACTGACGTGGTTAAAAAATGCAAGAGTTGCCAAGAGCATGCTAACATTTCTCACATACCGTCCGAGTTACTGACCTCGGTGGTGAGCCCTTAGCTGTTCCAACAATGGGGTTTGGACATACTCGGACCCCTCCCCATCGATGTGGGATAATCCAAATTTGCCATTCTTGGTGTAGATTATTTCACCAAGTGGGCAGAGGTCGAGCCATTGGCAACAATCACTGAACAAAAAGTACAGAACTTCATTTGAAAATCAATAATTTGTAGGTTCGGTGTTCCAAGAGCCGTGGTATCCGATAACGGAAAGCAGTTTGATAATGCTAAGTTTAAAAACTTTTGTGCTGAGCTCGAGATAAAAAACTATTTCTCTGTCCCGGCTCATCCTCAATCCAACGGGCAAGCGGAAGTCACCATCGAACCATAAAAGCAACTCTGAAGACCAAGTTAACAAATTTGAAAGGCAAATGGGTGGAATATCTTCCCGAGGTCCTATCGGCCTACAGGACCACGGCTAGGTCAGCGACCCAGGAAACCCCATTTGCCCTGGCTTTTGGTATAGAAGCAGTAGCACCAGTCGAGGTAGGGCTCTTGTCTCCCAGAACGGAGTTTTCAGATGCAGAACTTAATGATGAATCACTTCCAGTAAACTTGGATCTGTTGGATGAAAAAAGAGACCAGGCCCTACGTCGCATCCGGGAGTACCAGAGGAAAACAGCTAGGTATTATGATAGAAGGGTCAGACGCAGAGACTTTAAGACTGGGGACCTAGTGCTCAGGAAACTCCTACTTGCGAGAAAAGACCCAACTCATAGGAAGCTAGGACCTAATTGGGAAGGACCTTATGTTATATCAAAGGTGGTCAGGCCTGGGAACTACGAGTTGCAGACGGAGGATGGAAAAATCCTGCCCCACTCGTGGAACGCAGAGCACCTTAAAAAAAAATTCAGTAAGTCTCTTTTGTAACCAATCAATTTGTCGAATAAAACCTTCAGTTGTTGATAAATAGTCTGACACCAAGCAAAAAGAGCTACGCAGCTCGCGATGAACTATTCAATTCATAGAGCAAAAAGAGCTACACAGCTCACGATGAACTATCCAGTTCATAGAGCAAAAAGAGCTGTGCAGCTCACGATGAACTATTCAGTTCATAGAGCAAAAAGAGCTACGCAGCTCACGATGAACTACTCTGTTCATAAAAATAGTGAGCTACACAGCTTGCGATGAACTATTCAGTTCATAAAAATAAAGAGCTCTGAAGCACGCGATGAACTATTCAATTCATGGAAAGCTACACGAACTACTCAGTTCTTAAAAATAAAGATGAGCCCAGTAGCTCGTAACAAATTAACCAGTTCATAAGAATAGAGGCAAGATTGTGGGAATCCCAATGGAGTCCCCAGACCTTGGAAAAACACAACTCACTACTCAGAACAAGAAAGCTAAAAGCAGTTCAAATTATTCATGCCATGAAGTGTCCAGAAAAGCAACGAAAAAGAAAGTTGTTCGAATTACATCTAAAAACCACAGCTAAAGTGAAGTTGCACGAGGAAGACCCTTAAAAGTTCTAGTCGTCCCCCAAACGTTTCTTCAACACCCCCAGCTCTTCTTTCAGATGAACATTCTCTTCCCTCAGTTTTTCCCTCTCCTTCTCGGCTTTCAAGAGCAAGTTGAGAAGTTTTGCTCCTGTCGAGGAAAGCAAAATTGCGCTAAGAGAAGAATCAGAGGATGAAGGGGATTCACTCATCTTACACCGCTTTGAGGACGGTTCAGCTCCTTCCTCATCCTCAGACCCAGAGGGAGACAGATCGGGCGAACTGCAATCAAAGTGGAAGTCAATAGAAGCCGCCACAGCACTGAACAAGAAAAGATTGTCAGACGTTATTAGTTATGAGAAAGACATTGGCATGGACCACTTCACTTGCTCGATCCTTATAACTTTCAACAGATCCGGTTCAGGGGCAATTGCATAATGAAGAGGGGATCAGAACATAGCAATAAAAACAAATATTCAAGAAGATGGTCGATATCCTTACTTATATGGTCAAATTTCTTCCAAGAGCGCAGAAGTCTGTTTCCCCGTTGACAATCCTCCATAGACCTCCAAGATGCCCCAAAAGCAAAGAAAAAATGACTGAGCCACCCCTGAGAAGGGGAAGGGATATCAAACACCAGCCGAGGCTCAGAACAAAGTCTCCAACGGAAGCAGCTAAAGCAAGAGACATCATCTTCTTCTAGAACATGGAAATACAAAAAATCCGCAGGAGATGGGAACTGATCATTACCCAGAAGGCGCCAGAACAAAAAGAAACTAATCAACATGGCCCAACCTCGAGGAGATAGACGGGAAGAAGGCAGACCGTAGTACGCCAGAATGTACCCAACAGAAGGATAAAATGGAAGGCGGAGGCCCATCTTAAAGGCATCTTCAAAAAAGCAAACTTCACCACGGGAAAGATAGTTAGGAGGTTCATCCGGAGTAAGAACTCGGAGAGGCAATTCCAGTTCTTGAAAGAACCGTTTCTTGATCCTTCCCAAATTAAAAGAGGAAAATGAAGAAGGAACCAATAACTGAGACTTGAAATTCCAGTACAACCCGAAGGAAGAACAATCTTCAAAGAGAGACGAAATAGGAGCAGCCATCACAATCCGTAAAAAGAGTGGAAAGATGATCCGAAAGGAGGAACGAGAAAGGAATTCGGAGACAAGAATCTTCAAGAGTGATTAACAAAAAGCAAACATAGAAGGAAATACCGAATCGGCGGCTCTTTGGATTCCCTAATTAATAGTAACAAACGAGGTTTTGGGAAGCCAAACATTAAATACGATACAACCGATCGCATTCAGCCAACCATGCAAATAACGGCGACTTCGTTCAAAGAAAGACTAAAGTACTTCTCAGAGCAAAGGGAGCAGTATGGAAAGATCGTGCAACACACGTTAACCCGAAAGTTACATCTCGAATATCATTAAATCAAAAGTACAAAGAGTATGAATGGCAAAAAGGAAAGAGACATGTGTGTAAATCTCTTAGCGCTCTGATAACAGGCCCTATGACTGGATAGACATAGTCGTAATAACAGACGAGGAGCTCGGCAGATCAGCAGGTAGAGATCCAGAACCCAGAGGAAGGGTACCTTCGAAAACACTAACATTGGGAGCTTCTACCCTATCCTGTGAGGAATCTTGGGCAAGGGCTTTAGTCACGAGATTAGCATAGAAAGCAACTGCAAGTAGAATGACTAGAGGGGCAGGAACTTCGAAGCTTCCAGTGGGAAGGTCCATGGAATCACCCTCACGGTCAGACTCAAATCCCTTCAGTTCCTCCTCAGTAGGAATGGCAAAGTTGAAGTCCAGATCTGGGGAGGTCTTTGAAGCCTTGTGCTGAAAGGCTAGCCATCCAGAGGCCCACGGGGTAGTGGCTTCATCCTTCAGCTCAGCGATCTCACAGTCCCTTTGCTGGATCAAGGATTTTAGGCACTCTAAATCTTCGCAGAGCTTACCATTCGCCTCATTGAGGGTGAGATAGTCTTCCCTTGATTGCTCTAGGGAGCTCTTGTGGTTAGAGGCCTCCTGACTAGCTTTGATCCAGGCCTCAGTCTTAAGCTCCAGATCCTCCCTAGCTAACCTAAGCTCATCACGCGCCTTCTTCTCTTCATCCTCAGCTTTACCTTTGGCTGCCAGAGAGTCGTTGAGGTCAGAAGTTTGTTTCCCCACCTGCTTGGTAAGGCCCCGTATCTGCTCGTTAAGGCCTTGCATCTGAGCCTTAAAATCCTCATTCTCAAGGGAAAGTTTTGCGATCTTGGTATCATAAACTTTCAGCGCTGTGGAGGAAGGTTCATAAGCCCGAATCCTCCTTAGCAAGCCCTTCACATGGATAGCCATCTGAAAACACAAAAACAGTTAGGAGAATCGCACAAGAGCTTCGCTAAAACATTAAAAAGGCATACGAAAAGACTAAGATTTACAGTAGCTGCTCCTTGAAGAGCTAACGAGATGGACTCCTCAACGTGCATAGAGGTGGCCCACTGGATATCAGAATCAGAAAGAATCGAGCTGACAGCCCCTGCGGCGAGCTCCACATTCTCAAAAAAAGAATCCTCACTCTTCCGTGCCTCAGTCAGCTTTCCCCCTCAGTCCTAACCCTTACATGAGGTGGCTTAATAGTCTTTCCAGAAGAACTGTACGATACAGGGGCGGATTGAAATTGGGGAGTCACTCCTAGAGCCCCCTTAACCTCTGAGGAGGAGGGAGGAGCTCGGTCTCCCTCAAGGACAGGTTCGGAAGAAGGTTGAACATCTGGGGGAGGAAGGGACGTGAAGAATGCCGAATGGAGGAGCATGCTCTTGAGACGTTGTAGAGGAAGAAAGTCCCTCCGGCCTGGGAATCTTAGTCCGAGTAACAGGACCGCTACCGTGGCCGACCTAAGCCTTCCGCTTGACGCCTTTCCCACTCTTCCTCAACATGTCAACCTTAGCTTGAAGCTCCTCAGGAGTGGGCTTCATAGTGGAAGACCATGCATAAACTAAGCCGGATTAGCTCGGTAAACAAAAGGATAGAGAATAGGGTTTTGAAAAAAAAGAGGGAGATTCCTGCTATTTCATCGGGACCGATGACGGAAAGGGGAGGAGGGGCTTCTATGTGATCTCCAGGAAGACAAAACCCCCTCTCTACTAACACCCAGGGCTGAATAAGCTCGAGGTATCTTCTCGGGTCACACTCCAATAGTCTTGACTTCACCACTTCGTCCTCAGCGCTAAGATTAAGACGAACGCCTAGAAGCAAAAAAAAACAGAGCAGAGTCAAGAACTCATGGCTACCAAAACTAGACTTAACCCATTCTAGCGGGAACTCACCCAAATTCTCTGGACGAGTCCAAGCCCTAGGGATACCAAGAGTATCCGTTGCATCAGCAGGGTTATACTCCCAATCGGTGCCCCCGACAAAGAAGAAATGCTCTTTCCAATGTTTGTGAGAAGATGAAAGATTGCAAATGATTTGCTTAGCATTGGTTCGCTTAGAGATATACAAGAAGCCCTCAGAGGAAGCCAGCTTAACATTGAAAAGGTCCAAAAGAAAGGGGATGTTGGGGACTCTAAGGCTATTATCTTTAAAAAAGACCAGAAGGCCGACCAAAACACCCCAAAAATTAGGAGAAAGCTAAGAGGGGCAGACATTAAAATGATGCAAGACACTCTTTGTGAAGGGGTGCAGAGGGAAACGCAAACCATTCTCAAAGGCAGCCTCAAAAAAGCAGACACTCTTACAACCTTGAGCAACATAAAGGGTAGACGTTCCCGGACACCGGGGCTAAGCGTCGGCAGGAAACCCGTAACGAGCACTAAAAACTTTGATAAAAGAAGGTTGGACTTTGCTAGGGCCCACAAGCTCGGCATGTCTATAGGCGGCCCCTAGGTATGATGTGTCATCAGAAACTCCAACCCCACTGACTTTTCCTTTACCCTTATTAAGTTTAAGGGGCTTGGCAGTGGACGATGAAGGGAGCTCTCCAATGACCACCTCTGCGTCCACGGCAACTACGTCTGGGAAATTATCAATTTTATCACCTACCTCACCTAAGTCGGTATCCTCCTTTGCGGACCTGTTCCTTGAAAGAGAAACGGAGGAGCGCGTTACTCTAGGAGAAGCGGACATGGCTGGACAAGAAAAAGGAAGGTCAAAGGAGTGGTAAAGAAGAGGGACACTGGTTAGGCACTCCTTAATAACTATGGGATTAGCGCAGAAACTACCAACACCAAGGATCCTCACGATCGAGCCCCAGCCCACGAAGTGGGGAAGAGGAGATAAACAGAGGTCGCGGTTCCAAAAATAGAAGAACCGGTAAGCCCAAAAACGCAGCAACCACCTCGAATTCGGGGGATCCATAACGAGAAAAGACGAAAAAGAGCGAGAGAGCGTACCTAGTTAGGACAAAACCACGAACAAAGGCCCGGAACCAAATTGAAGGAGGTAAGCACCGCTACCCCTCAAATCGAGCGCAGAAGGCTTAAACGTTAGGAGAGGATTCAGAGACTACACCGTCACCAAGGTATTTGAAACCACGAAGTAGAAAAAAAATCGCAGAGAGGGAGGCGAACAGAAGAAAGACAGTTCCGATAGCCGTTTCTAGAATTTAAAACTCAAAGGACAGGAGTTGAAACGTTCGCGGGAATCGAGGAAGTCATGATAGCCAGGAACTGCCAGAAAACGTTACGCACGTGCAAATTGAGATCAGCCACGTGCCTGTCTAGCTCGATCTAAAACAGCTCAACCCTTGCCCAAGCTCGCCTGGCCCAAGGGCTGGGGGGCAACTGATGATACCAAAAACTAATCCAAGAATCAGCTCGGACCCCCAGGTTAGGTCGGAAGGTCAAAGCTCAGATGACAAGGCTTAGAGAACCAGAACTCAACACCACCTAAACTAAATAATGCCGAAACAATATGGGGACAGCTGGATGCACCACGAGAGTCCCAAAATAGAAGGAATGAAAGAGGAAAGCTAGAATCAATGCATCAAATCTCAACTAACTAAGATCCTCCCCAAAACTCAAGGAGAATCCCATGGGTGAAGGGTAAAGATCTCGCTGGATATTCGCTAGACATAGGATTTGCACTATAAATATTGTATTGTGCCCCCATCGAAAGAGAGAGAACCTTACTTGTATCAAGAGGGTATTGTGAAAACTTTCTAAAAAAGAAACATGGATCTAGGACCAAGAGCCTCCATTAAAGAGTGGACTAGCCAAGCTCTCTGGCCGGTGAACCACTATACTTTTACCACGTAAATCCCTTAACCGTCCCAATCTCGAACACCTAATCGCATCCCCCACGAGCCTTGTAGCTCAGATATAAATTATCAAGCGTAATCCGCACCTTCTGCTCATCCACATGGATTTACACCATCAATTTTAATTATTAGACTTTATGGATTCCATTTGCATTCAATGTACCAAATAGACTTTAAAATTTTTACTCACATTATTTTATTTGTATATCTATTTATATATATACTACATATAAAAGTCCCTTAAGAAGAAGAAAAAAATCTATTTTATCCCTTACATATCCTTTAAAGTCAATTGCATCCTTAGAATATGAAAAATATGAAAACAAAATACTTTTAATGAATCCCCACAAAATCAATTTTATCCACAGTTAATAACTTCTCATAACTTATTTAAGTTTACATACAAAATGTATTGGCTTAATGGATTTTGAGTCTCTTTACCAAATACGCTTTGAATCCCTCTCAAGTCTTAGATTCTCTCAATTTCACATAAATTTCTACAATTATTGTAACAATAGACTTAAATTTTGGACCTTCCATTTACCCCAACATGAATTCATTGTTCATATCAAAAGGATTAATTTGGCATATTCATTGTGCAACGCTAATTGTTGCGATCATTTTTTACGTCCTTGAGCAAAAAAGGAGATAGATTCTACCCATTCTTCTTCCTATCACTAGTTCGTGCTTTCTTATCTCACTATTTTGTCTCTTTTGCTACTTTTTTCTTTCCATTTCATAGGGTTTTGTTGTAGTTACAAATTTTTCCATATAAGATGACAAATCTACATCAATAAAGATGGTTTATGTACCGAGGTATCACCATCAGCCTCTACATCACTTTATCTATTACTTATGGATTACCGAAGTATGAAGACTAATTACTACTATACTTTCATGAATAATGTAAACCCCCACATTTTTATATTCATAGAGTGATATAATTATTTATTAATTAGTTTTCACATGATAGTATAGGTGATGTAATATTTGGTAGGTGTTAAGGTTGATACTAGTAAATATTTAGCTAAAATTTAGTTCGACTTATAAAGAATTAAAAACATTTTCAATAGAACTTAAGATTTATGTGAAAAACCTTGTTAAACATGTATGGGATGGTTTTGGAAGGGGTAGGAATGGATTGGAAATAAAAAACGGGTGAAGTAGGCAAAATTTGGGTAGTAACTACCGGTAGTGAAGTACTGAACTACCGGTAGTCAACAGGTAGTCGAGTGTCTAGTGTACCCGAACTACCGACAGTCCACAAGTAGTCGAGTGAAAAATGTACCCGAATTACCGGTAGTTAACAGGTAAACGAGTGCCCAGTGTACCCGAACTACCGGTAGTCAACAGGTAGTTGATTATCCAATGTACCCGACTACCAGTAGTACCTACCGGTAATAGCTGTAAAAATCTGAAATTTTTAAGTCGCGAACAGTCGGTTCTCCCTTCCACTATAAATACTTAATGATGCCTCATTAGCCTCCATTTCACCATTTCTAACCCTAGAAAACCTTAGAGAGGAAGAGAAAAACACAAGATCAAAGGGAAAATAAGAGATTTAAGGGTTGATTCAAGATCAAAGTCATAGTCCTTCAAGACATCAAGGTAGGGGATTTCTTCTCTTTCTCTTACATTGAAGTTAGGGCTTATGTATATATGTATGTTTTGCTCTAAATGTTATATATATGATATGAAATTATCATCTCTTAGTATTTTGGGCAAAGATTACTTATTTTTAACAAAATTAGAATTGAATACCCATGAAATCTCTTTTTGTGTTTCAAAACCTTAGTTTTTGGAGAGTGACAGATTTTCTTCTTAAATTCTTCCTTTATTATTGATGTTGGAACCATAGAACTTTGTGTTGAGTAATCAAACGATGTTGTCGTGATCTCTTGTATTTTCATAATTGGTTATTAGAATTGTCACATGAAGAATTTGAGGATTTTAAAATATGCTTGCAAATTGAGAATAAGTTGGTTTCCTTATTGTATGGTTGTTGTGATGGAATTGAATTGTCTTCAAGAGATGTCATAGAGTGTTAGAGGTTAGTCTATCCCAGTGGGGGTGAGATGATTGTCTAACACTTGTAGTTGGTTGTCATTTGGTAATGCAACCACTATCGTTCACTAGAGTTCGAACTAGGATTGGTATACCTTTTTTGGGGAGGGATTCGTCACTGCCATTGGAATGGTAGACGCCCTTTCCCAAAGTGATTGTGATTTGTGATTGTAATGGGTGGACTAGGTATAATTGTTGGGTAGATTCCTAAGAAACAATCAACATACATGGCACAGGGATGAACCAAGATATATATATATATATATATATATATATATATATATGAGAACATGGATTAGATTTCGTCAGAGTCAGTGCATTGGTATGGGACAATGCAACGGCAGGTGCCCTTCCTAACCATTTGGAAATGGTTTCTTGTTGAGAAATATTTTTTACTGTTTCCATATAATTATCACTGTTGTTTAAACTTGAGATCTGTTTAAATGTCACGGTTTTATTTCAAAAACTATATATATTATTTATGAATGAGACCGACCTGTTTTACATTTTTCTAAACCTTGTTTGATGTTGGAAAGATTTTGCTTCAAAGCTTCGTGCTCACCACCTACAGTTAAACAATTTTCAGATTTGGTGCTAAAGGAGAATCTTAGAGTTGACGAGCAGGGGTATTGGGAGGCCCCATGATTGTTGTTATTTACCTTGCTTCCATTAACCCCTAAATACTATCCCTCAAACTATGCAATGTATGTGCGAAGGTAATGATTTCTTCCCCTTGGGATAGTGTCAAAAGAAAGGGCAAGGAGGAAGGAAAATGGGATGATGTAAATGTGGAGTGTATATGCATAAAAATGCTCCCTAATCGCAAGGAGACTTTTGCAGATCGTGTTTTACTTGGAAGAGTATTCCAAGGTCGTATCCACGAGGAAGGAAGTAAATCAAGGTGGAAGTGATTTGGTGGAAATGAAAGTGAAAAATCTTTGTTCTTTTGAGAGTTGTTTGGTGAAGTGTATGCTAATGAAAACGTAATGAGAAAAACAAGTGTTGGCAATTCTAAGAGGTCACTCCACTCGGTATACAATCTCAACTCAAACCATTCCTCCGATCGAGCATACATGAACGATTGATTCGTGGGAAGCCGAGGATGAGATCGATAAGTATCTAAGCATAAACCGTGACTAGGCCTACGGTTTATCAAAGACTCACCAAATCATCCACTTTTAACCCAGTCAAACTGAACAATTGGTCTTTGAAGAGAGGAATAAAAATGAGTTGAAATCATATGCTCAAGTAGAGGTTCCCTTTGGTCTTGTCAACTAAAGGATTTTGCTACTCATATTTAAAATGAAAATAACAATGGAAATGAAGTGCATTGTAATGAAATGAAGATCTAAAGTAACTAAATGCAATAACTTCTAATCTAGGAATGAAAGAGACGATAAACCATTTTAGACCTATGGAAAAGTGAAGAACTTCAAAGCATTAAGGGTAGAAACTTGAAAAGAGCATTAAACTAAGAAACAACATAAAGGAACTAGCATTAATGATATTGAAAATAATGTTCTAAAGATCCTTACAAGAGATTACAAGCCAATGCAATGGAAAATACGTAAAAATGTCACTTTCTCTCTCTAGAAAATACTATTCACCTTCTTCAGCACCTAGAGCTGCTCTCTCTATATTCCATACAACGTAATACATAATGAACTCCTTGTGCTCTTGGCTCCAAAACGTGCCTCACAGGTCTGAAGTAGCCTAGGTTATCCATCCCCTCCATAAGTAGCATAGAGCATAGGCTGAATAGGGGTGTGCAGAGCTTGTCTGCACACCCAGCTCCTTCCTCACTCTCTCTCTTCAATGATGATCCAAACTCCAAACATCCAATCCATGGTGTGAACAAGGTGAATAGTGTTGTGGGTGTGTCAGGGAAGTAGGGGAGAGCTGATGGTGGGGTCCACAAAACAGCTGGAGAAGATCTGTAAAATTTTGGGTCTCAGGCGGATCGTACCGGTACGGGGAACACTAGTAGCATCAGCATACCGATATGCATACCGGTACAGAGAACACTAGTAGCCTCAATGTACCGGTATGCGTACCAGTACAGAGAACACCAGTAGCCTCAGCGTACCGGTATGCGTACCAGTACAGAGAACACTAGTAGCATCAGTGTACCGGTATGCGTACCGGTACAGGTTAACTGGTTTTCTGATTTCCTGTTCTTCTCCTCTCCTGAGATATCTCCATGCTAGCTAGATATCTCCATGCTAGCCTGCTTCCTTTTGCTCATTGCCTTTCTCTTCTTCTTGTTGGCCCTACTAATGGCACCAATCTCCAGAGGGGTTATCCTGGCAGAAGGCTTGGCTTTGAATTTCAGGAAAATCCGAGTCACCAAATTCCCAAATGGTAGCTTGATCATAGGTTTTTGAGTC
>JAHQCQ010007554.1:0-20485 GCA_023539305.1 Ilex asprella
AGATTGAATGAAGTGCGCAAAAAACTGAAAGAAAAGAGAGTAATATCATTCTCTAAAATTCTCTCTTATTTAGTTTTTATGTTATTTATTTTACCTTTATTTAAGGGTTAATTGCATTAAAGGTCCTCAAAGTATAAATTTTGTCTCATTTTGATCCCCAATGTTTCAATTGTATCATTTTGGTCCCTGAAGTATTTAATATGTTTCTATATGGTCCTTCAAGCAGACGATGTCCAGATTGCTAACGATTTTTATCATAAACTTGTCACGTAATAGCTAAATATGAAAAAATAATAATTTTGATAGCTCTTAAACAAAATTTGGGTAGCTCTTGACAAAAAAATGTGTAATATGGGTAGCCTTTGACTAAAATTTAAATAGTTCATAATCAAGACTGTATAATTTAGGTAAGTATTTAACCAAATTTTGAGTAAAAATTTGGTCAAGAGTTATCTAAATTATTTTTTTGACCATATTTAAGTATCATGTGACAAATTTATGATAAAAAATCATTAGCAATCTGGACACTGTCTGTTGAGGGACCCTATAGAAACATATTCAATATTTTAGGGACCAAAATGATGCAATTAAAATATTAGATACCAAAATGAGATAAACTACATACTTCGGGGACCTCCTGTGCAATTAACCCTTTCTAAGTGGGCCTGGAACCCCACCCTAATCAAGCCTCGTGTGTTTCTACATGTAGTAACTTCCAAGAGCTTTGGAGTAAAATAAATTTGGTACGTTTGGATATCAACTTTTTTATCAGTTTATGTAGTAGTTTTTTGGACTTAAACAGGCTTATTTAGGTTGATTTTATGAGTTTTTCTTCCGACTTTTTTGAGTTTTGTCGCAGGCTAACATAACTTTTTAGTTTATTATATTCATAGCTAGAAATTTACTCCAAACAGATTTTTTTTAATTTTTTAGCTTTATAAAGAAAACTCTAAACGGTTTTTAAGAACTTTTTTAATGTTAATTTTTTTTTGCTAAACTTTTTAAACCGCAACTTGTCACCTAAAATAATCAACTCCAAACAGGCCATTGTATCCTAACTTGGTGAAACACAACAACAAAAGTTTACTATGAACAATGAAGATTGCAAAGATTTCTTAAAAACAAAAGCAAGTGAATGACTATCCAATCTATGAAGAATTTGCAATATGTACATTTCTGACACCACTTAAATCCCTAATCTTAAAATTTATGATTCTTCACGAGATCAAATTGCCAATTTTTTGTTTTGTTTTTGTTTTTGTTTTTGTATTTGTATTTTTCACCGGGTCTAATTTTTAGAATCGAGTTATCCAGATTCGAGAGTGCACAATGATGGAAATTAGATTGGAGAAGTTTGTTGATTTTCAACTCCGCTGTGTATTTTTTGTGAACAGTCAGTCCCAAGTTCGGATAAAGGAGAAGAGTTGTGTTAAGTAGTTGACGGTCAGCGTAAAATTCGTCAAATCAAACATGAACATAAATTTAAAGAATGAGCTCAATAGCGAAGCATGATTCATGTGGTCAACTTTAAAAATATTAGGACAAAGTTTTGTGGAGTTGAATAAGTTTGTTGATTTTCAAAGTGATGATTAATCCATCAAGTCGGCTTCAAAGCATAATAATTTTACCTACGAATCTTTGATGTCTACAACTGCTTGAATGTTATCAAACATTGACTTCAAGTGGACAGTTTCTAAGAGAAGTTGCCAAAGAAATTGGGCTTTTATATTATGGTAGCGAGCATGGACTATCCCTAAGGGTGACAGTGGAACCAACTTAAACGAGTTTGAGTTGAATCTAAAAAACTTGTTTTCTCAATCGAGTCTAAAAAATTGCTTAAGTGCGGCTCATTTAAAAAACGAACCAAGTCTGAACGAGTCAAACTCAAGTATTTGCACATAAACAAGTCTTGAACCGAGCCTGTGAGGCTCGTTTTTTAAAAAGACTAAAAAATTGTTTAAGTTCAACTTATTTAAAAAACGAGTCGAGCTTGAACGAGCTAAAAATAAACCGAACTCGAATAATTCAATTTCATTAACAGTACTAATTATAACTATCTATATAATAAAACAGGATGGAAATTGAATTTTTATCCCAGTTATATTTTTTCCCTCAAAATCATCACCAATCACTTACCTCACCTATAATTCCTTTGTCAGGCTCAAACGTCAAATCACAACACTCATTTCTATCACGTGTTCAATCATTTATATATTTTCTCCTTAAAAATATCACATTACTCATTTAAATCATATATTTAATCATTAATATTTGATTAATTTGTAGTTAATATATTTTTTAAAAAATTAATATAGTAGAATCGATATTTTGAATGCTCGAATTTTATATTTTATTGTGCCTTCAGGCATGGGTTATGACTAGTATATACATATATCTTCATTAAAGACCTAATTTTAGTAAATCAATTGAGACTATTTGTTATTTCTCTAGGAAGGATTGAATCGTATTAATCAGGTTAAGGACACCTGCTAGTGAGGTTTCATGGAGAACCACCTCTCTCTCTCTCTCTCTCTCTCGTTATAAATAGACGAAATAGACATCCGCCTTATTCTACCAGACACTTAAGAGTGCCTTGGTCACTAGAGTCGGATCTAGAAAGTTAGCATGGAAGAAGTTGAAAATATCATAGGTGACCTATGAAATTAATCAGTAAATTAAGGGGACGACTATCTATAATATTAGGGGTGACAATCGTATCGTGTCATGTTGGGTTCGTATCGTGTTATTGCGGGTTCGTGTCAAGCACTAATCAACCATAACCCAATCTATTTAATTAATCGTGTCGTGTCGATTGACCTGTTTATTTTCGTATCGGTTTTGTATTCATGTTTGTGCTGACTCATATAAACCTCGAATAAAGAACTTAACATTAAAATTTAAGTTTAAGATTCTATTATTAATTAATTGAATTCTTGCTTATATTTTAAAAATTAATTTAATAAACATAACAATAATAAGAAGTAAAATATCTCTTTTGTACAATAATTATGTCAATGCTTAGTAAATAATTAGTATTTTATTTCTATAATATTAGTGAAACTTGTTAATCGTGTCAATTTTATGTTCGTGTTTGACACTAATCCAATCAATTTATTATTCGTATTAACGGGTGTGTCATTTATGAGATCGTGTTAAGAAATGATCAATCATAACCCGTTACTTTCGTGTCGAGTTTGAATAATATTTTCATGTTATATAAAAAAAATTCACCCGTATATAATATAGGGATATTTCTATAATATAGGAGTAGTTATAACAAGAATAACAAGAAAAATTAGTCAATCTTTTGGGGAGAGTGATTGTCCCCAGAGATGGAACTATGAGTAGGCCTATGCCCCCCTTCAAATTTTAAAATTTGTTATTGTCCTCCTTATATTTTTGCAAAGTTTTATAGTTAACCTCTGGTTTTTCAAAATGCCCAATGTGTAAAGGTGTGTTTGTTAACTCAAATTTAGCACTTAAAATGAATATATTCGGTAATTAATAATTAAATTCATTTGATAAATAAAATTTTAATATCTTAATATATTAGGTACTACTTAAAAATAGGTTATAATATTAAGTAGGAGACTCCTTACTTAATTCTAAAAGCGCTTAGTAAAACCATCTGTAATCATATTTACAATATGACAATTCTATCCCAAATATTTTACAATCCTATTAAAACTATAATTAGTCTTCTCTCTTCAACTCCTAATCTATCTATCCTCATTGTCATCTTGATCGTCTTCTTCAGCGAGCGACACAGATTGATGACTTACAAAAGTGGATTATGCACAATCAACAATCGAGTGTGTGATATAGTGTAATTCAAGGACAATTAATAAAGTGACAAAAAAGTAAATATTAGGCCAACACACAGATATGTAATTGTTCGGTCTGAGTGACCTACTCCATTTTAAAGACGACAACGGTGATCGATGGTCTTTATTGATGAAATAGTAAGAGAGAGAGAGAGAGAGAGAGAGCAAGAGTATGCTCTTGGTAGCTATGCGAGAGATAACTGTGCAAGGTGTGTAGAGAGATACAAAAAGGTGTTCCTCTCATGTAGAGAATGCTTACAATTTATAGGCACAAAGCCTTGGTTGAGGCGGTGACGTGAGAGTAAAGGCACTAGTCCTTCGGAGAGAATAGCAACAAAAGGTAAGTACAATTAAAGATTGTCTTGATATTCGAGAGTGAGTATCTTAATGATTGCTCCCACGTTCCCTAATCTTGAACTTCTTGGACCTTGGACTAGGCCGAACTCACGAACCAGGCTTAACCTGTCTTGTAGCTATTTTGGACTTAATTAATTGGGTCTGACCCAGTGAAATCTGGACTCATCATTTGTCCCCAAGCCCTAGGAGTGATTAGGGGTTGAGGGCATGTGTGAGCTCCTTCCTTTGGATAGAACAAATATCTTGTTTTATACAATGACTTCTTCAGCTTTCTACTCCATTGCATTTTTTAAGCTTATTTCTCTATTTGATAATATCATTGTTGGAGAGAGGATGAAGAGAAACATGGACGCTTCGGCGCATGGAGATGGAGTGGCGAGTGGAACCATGGATATGAACCTAGACAACAACATGGAGGACCTCGACAAATTGACAATATCTTTGGTTTATGAAAAATCTCTCTTTCACAAGTGATCTTGTGGTTGATGGATGAACGACGAAGGCTCTTTACGTCACTGGGATGTTGACTTCCCCTCCTCCTAGAATGGGTGATATCTGATGCTCCCAGTGCTTCCCAGCCGAGGTCCAACGACCTACTGAGTCTTGGAAGGCGGAGATTGATGCCCCCAGTGCTTCATATATTTATCCTGCTTCTTGCAATGACCTGGTGTTCATGTTGTAGGATTTAAATTTTAGCTAAGATAGGCTTTGGAGATTTGTGACACCCTTGGATATTAGAGAGGTCAGCTCTCGAGGTCTTCAGGGTATCATTGATACCGCAATAGAAGGGTTTGCTATGGTATCACTTTGTTATGTTGAACCATATCTTCTATACATTTTAGTTACACTGACATTTTTGCTTTCGGATATTCGTAGATGGCTACGACTTTTTCATGCTTTTGAAGATGCTTAAAACTCTGTTAAGTGTCGAGAGCTTTGGCAGAAAAGAGACTTGGACACTAGGCTGTAGTTGAGGTTGACTCATGAGAGGGCAACACCTCTTGAGCCGAGCTTTTGACAACTCTTGTAAAAGCCATTAAGTTGGAGATATAGACTGTCTGCTTGAGAGCAAAGATATAGTGAGGCTGATTTTTCTAGCGACTCATGAGAGACGCGCTAAACTGGAGATTGAGGTTGTCCACGTAAGAGTAGAGGTAGAGTGAGGTCGAGCTTTTTGGCGACTTGTGAGAGAAGCACTAAGTTGGAGATTGAGGTTGCCTGCGTGAGAGCAGAGACAGAGTGAGGTCGAGATTTTTGATAACTCGTAAGAGAGGCGTTAAGCTGGAGATTGAGGCTGCCTGCGTGAGACCAAAGGTAAAGTGAGACCGAGTTTTTTTGGAAACTCGCGAGAAAGGCACTAAGCCGTAGATTAAGGCTGCTTGCATGAGAGTAGAGGCAGAGTGAGGCAAAAAAAATTGATGACTCGCGAGAAAAGGGCTAAGCTGGAGATTGAGGTTGCTTGGGAGTAGAGGTAAAATTAGGTCGATTTTCATAGCGACTCGCGAGAGAGTGCGAAGCTGGAGGTATAGACTGCTTGAGAGCAAAGACAAGATTAGGCCGAGCTTCCTAGCGACTCGCGAGAGAGTGTGAAACAGGAGATATAGGGTGCTTGCATTAGAGCACTATTGGGCACTAAGGCATGGGCGGCACTAGGCGCTAGGGCGGGGGCGGCGCCGGACGCTGAGCCGTGGGCGATGCTAGGCACTAGGGAGCGGGTTGCGCCAGGCGTTGGGTATTCCCTAGTCGAATTCAAGGATTCCAATTAGCTCAAGGATTAGAATCAGTTCAACACTGCAATCCATGCGAGGCTAGAGAACATATATTTTAGAGGTTGATTCTTATTCTTGTTGCCCGCTCGATTTCAACCACTTGTACAAACAAAGATGATGGCGGAGGAGTTTTGGTAAACCTGCAACACAAGAGAAAATCTAGGTAACCCAATAGCCGGAGGCGGCCAAAGGGACTCCGATGCTTAAATCAGTAAACAAGTCTAAGAAAGAGTATATGGCGAATAGGCTAGAATTCCATGACATACATGATACTCGAAACTTTTATTTATAATGATGTAGGAAATGGTGTTCCACATGGACTTGAATTTCAGGTTGTGATACGATAGACCTCATCACTAATCCCTTAGACATTCGAGGTAGATTCGTATTAGGATGTTGAGTCCTAGATTGTAGGATGAGATGTGCTCGCCTGGAGGCGTTGTTTATCAACAATTCCTTGATACTTAAAGTAGAATTTCAATAGGTTTCTAGGTCCCGAGTCAATCATTAGCCAAGTAACAAGTGGGTGCAGCTAGGCGTTGACCGCTAGAGATGCCGAAGAGGGAGACGTCAATAAGGGAGGGGATGGCCTCATTGGCGGCAGCACCCTGGGCACAGGCGTCGACAAAGAAGGCACTACTTCGGGTCGCTTGGGCGACGCCTCGAGTTGCTTGGATTTCATCTCGAGTCACTTGGACTTTGTCTCAGGTCACTTGGGCTACGCCTAGGATTGGTTAGGCGATGCCTCGAGTTGCTGGGATTTCGTCTCAGGTCACTTGGGCTTCGTCTCGGCTCGCTTAGGCAACGTCTCAGGTTGCTTGGGCTTCGTCTCGAGTCTCTTGGGTGCTGGACATTAACTGCGAGGCGCTGGCGCTGGCGCTGGGCACTAACTGCTGGACGCTGGCGTTGGCGCTAGGCACCGACCGCTGGGCGTTGGTACTGACCTCTGGGTGCTGGCGTTGGGCACTGACTGCTGAGCACTAGCGTGAGGGCTAGAGGTGTAACTTGTGCGGGTTGGACAGTCAACCCTAGCTCAACCCTAGGTATATAATTATCAATCCTAACCCTAACCCTAATCCTACCTCGAGTTGATAAAATTAACCCGAGCACTGCCCGAGTTTAATTCGAGCGGGCTCGGATTGAATTCTGGCTAATGATTTTCAGCTGATTTCGGGTTACTTTACGGGTTGATTTCGGGTTAATGTTCTAAACTTGATATATATATTACGTAATATTCAAATAATTTAACAACTAATAACTTCAATCAAGTTTTTAACATAAAAATCATAATATTAAGAACTCAATACAACCACAACCATACAGAATACAATCAGATAGATCAATTTATCAATTTATGTGAGTTTAAATCAAAATGATCTATTTATGCAGTCAAAGATTTTTCACTGTAGCAAGAAGGCAAGACTTACAACCAGATAGTGACTTATTATTTACTAATGACGATCAATCTCTTAAATATTTTCAATTCAACCCTAGTATAAATTACAAAATTGTATTTATATAATAATAATTCGGGTTCGGATTCGGGTTCAACCTTCGGGTTCGAGGGGTCAACCCGAGCCCAACCCAAATTGAATTCGGGTTGAGATTTTTGGACCCAATCCCAACCAATTATTAAAAACCCTAACTCGAGCCCTAATTTTTTCGAGTTGGGCTCGGGTTAAAATCTGGTTGCCTAACCCAAGTTGCACTTGCACTGACTGCTAAACGCTGGTGTTGGGCACTGACTGTTGGGCGCTGGCACTGGGCACTAACTGTTGGGCACTGACACTAACTGTTGGGCCTTTATTGATGAAATAGTAAGAGAGAGAGTAAATGTATGCTCTTGGTAGTTATGAGAGAGATAACTGTGTAAGGTATGTAGAGAGATACAAAAATGTGCCCCTCTCATGTGGAGAGGGCTTACAATTTATAAGCACAAAATCTTGGTTGAGGCAATGACGTGAGGGTAAAGACATTAGTCATTCATGGAGGATAACTACAAAAGATAAGTATAATTAAAGATTATCTTGATCTTCGAGAGTAGTATCCCGATGATTGCTCTCTACATGCCCTAATCTTCTTGAACTTCTTGGACCTTTGACTAGACCGAACTCACGAACCGGGCTTGACCTGCCTTATAGCTATTTTAGACTTACTTAATTAATTGAGCTTGACCCGATAAAATCTGGACTTAGCACATGTAAGTCTTCTTTCATGTCTTCTTCCTTGTCCTCTTCCCTTGTCTTCTGCAGCACACAACACGCACTACACAAACACACATGCAATGCACATATACACAAGCACACATGTACACACACAGTTACACACATACATATAGACTGCACGCACACAGTTACACACAATCACACATGCATACCCACATATAGACAAATTTTTTTTTCAATATGTTGTTAATAAAATCTAATTTATTCTATTTTTTCAATATTTTTTGAATATTTATTATTTATTGTTCACTTATTGTGTTATTCAATTTGTTATCATTCTATTAAATAAAAATATATTTTATAAATATTTTCAAAGTAAAGACTAGATGGATAATATTGAAAATTAATTTATTGTTAGACATCAATTTTGTATAGTTATCAACAATTTTTTTCAATTCAATATAAATTTACGTGGGTACCAAACAGTTTACGAATTCAACATTTAGTTTTCAGTTTTCAGTTTTCAGGCTTCAACTTTCATTTTTATCAAACACTGTAAATATAATTATAAACTTTAAGCTTAGATTTATAGTTGCAATTAGTAAAAACGGCTACTGAATTTTGATCAAAACAACAAATACTAGAATTATGATGTGAGCAAAATAACTATGAGTGTTGTAATCTAAAATTCTAAATAAAACATGCAAATAGTTGGTTAGATCATTAAAATATAACATGCAATTTGAATGACTACATACAATTTATATAAACAAAATAAATTGATTTGGAAAGAGCTGGTCTGCGAGTTCGAGAGGCGTGTGATCACTGTCCTAAAGTAGCTGAGCCTCCCCACGTGAGGGTACTGACGGACACCAGCGACTCCAAGATCCAATCCAAACGCTCGCAACAACACCTCCTCAATGGTCACGTCAACTGGAAGGTTAGGATGAATCTGACTCGAATCGAGTTGTCCCAAAACATTGAAATGGAAATTTAGATGGTTTTTTATGTGGGTTCCACACCAATGTGGTGTTCTTCTAGAGTAGCAAGGAAGTATATAGAGAGAGAATCAATGGAATGGAAATAGTTGGACGACTTCTTCTGGGTGTTGATTTCGTTCTGATCAAACAGGTTTCTCAAAAGGCTCTTTTTATATAGCCACTATGCGAAGGTTACACATATGACTTTCAATTTTTTTTTTTTTTTTGACCATTGGCCTTTGTAACTTACAAATTATTTATTTTCAATGGATCTTAATGTTTGGTCTTGAATACCCATAAAATCAATTTTAACAATAACAATAATTATTCTTGAATATACACACTAAATATGTTCAAAAAGAATTTGCAACTGAAATTCAAAATTTAAATATAATTAAAATGAAAAAACAATAAAAGTTTTAAAAACTTAATTTTTATTCTTACAATTCCCCACAAGTTTTTGAAACTTCAAAATATCTCAAATATTTTGTACATACTTTAATATAAAAAAATATGGGCAACTATTATACTATGCAATAGGTGTAGGTGTCTTTCGAACTTGAGCCTCACTTAGTATTAACAATTTTCCTCTGAAGAATCATAGTGACCAAAGGCTTGAACTAGATCCTTTGAACCAAAGTTCAACATATCACACACACAGTACCGATATTGGTCAAGAATCGCGGGTCAATGCTATTAATGGTCATGCATTTGATCTTGATTCTCATGAGAGTTTCTAGAGAATAGCCCAATTTTCATAGTCGCGGCCTCACGACTACTCTCACTTAGGTGAGCCCTCCAAGGGTACATGTGCACAATACCCTGCAGGAGTGTTCCTGCCTCGGTCTCATTCAGGGTAAAACCCTTCCTTACCGTCACACTTCATATGCACTTCTACCATAGGGATGAGCAGAAAAATATCTCCCCTTGGATATCTCCTAAATAACAGTGCTAATGAGTCACGTAGTATGGATTGTTTCTATCCATTGAACTTCTTTCATGGGGTCCCCAATCACAGAAGTTGGGTTACCTCCCTAGGTGACTCCCTTGTGGGCTTAAGCCCATCCCCATCGACAGTTCTGAAACAGCTTTCCTCAAAAGCCCTTTAGTTAGATAATAAGCTATATTAAGTTCAGACTTCACAAAGTCTAGTGAGATTATGCTTTTACTCAGCATTTTCTTTATTGATTTATATCTCACTTGTATATGTCTATTCATCTTTTTATTATTATGATTTTGCTTCACAAGCTCAATCACTGCCTTACTATCACAGTGTAATAAAATGGCAGGTATGAGTTTTTCCACCAGAGGTATTTCTAGTAATAAATTCTTTATCCACTCAGCCTCAACACACGTGGTATCTAAGGCTATAAATTCTGACTCCATAGTACTTCTTGATATTAGGGTTTGTTATTGTATCCCCAATATATGGCTGTTCCTCCTAACAAAAAGACATAACCAGTAGTGGATTTTATATCTAAACTATCAATGATCCAATTTGCATCACTAAAGCCCTCAACTACACTAGGAAATCCACTATAACATAAAGAGTAGTCTAAGGTTCCTTTAAGATATTTAAAGATTCTCTCGAACGCAACCCAATGTTCTTTACTTGGACTATGTGTATATCTACTCAATCTCCCTACAGCATATGAGATATCTGGTCTCGATTTATTAGCTATGTATAACAAAGACCCAATCATTTGTGAGTACTTCAATTGCGAAATCGGTTCTCCTTTATTTTTCTTCAAATGTACATGATGATCATATGGTGTTGATACAAACTCACTATCATAAAAATCAAACTTTTTCAACATTTTCTCTATGGTGCTAGACTGACTTAGAGATATTCCATTAGATGTTTTCTCTATTTTCATTTCCAAGACTACATAGGCTTCTCCCAAATCTTTCATATCAAACTTAGTAGATAAATAAGAATTAATATCATTAACGATCTCCAAGTTTGTCCCAAAAATTAGTATATCATCTACATAGAGACATAAAATCACACAACCAATATCACTATCCTTGTAGTATAAATATTTATCACTTTCATTAATTTTAAAATCGTACTCTAGAATTACTTTATCAAATTTCCCATGCCACTGTTTAGGAGCATGTTTAAGGCCATATAATGATTTCACTAACTTACAAACCTTATGTTCTTGTCCTTTCACCATAAACTCCTCAGGTTGTTCCATATATATTTCTTCATCTAAATCCCCATTTAAAAAAGCATTCTTGACATCCATTTGATGTATTAACAAATTATGGATAGATGCTAGGGCTACTAGTATTCTAATGGTGGTAATACTAGTCAAAGACGAGTATGTAAAAAAATAATCTATCCATTTCTTTTGAGTAAATCCTTTAGCCACCAATATAGCTTTATATTTATCTATACTCCCATCAGATTTTAGTTTCTTCTTAAATACCCACTTACACCCAATAACTTTGCTTCCATGAGGCAATTATACTATCTTTCAAGTATTATTAAGCAATATAGATTCAATTTCACTATTAATAGCCTCCTTCTAAAAAGGTGTATCTATAGAGGATATAGCTTCTTTATATGTCGTTGACTCTCCTTCTACTAGAAAAGTAAAAAATCCTTCTCCTAAATCCTTTTCTATTCTTGGTCTTTTACTTCTCCTTAGCTCTACATGTTGTTTTATATTTTTATCTACCAGAGCAATAGAACTAGTAGAAGATTGGTCACTAGTTGAAGGTGTTTCTCTTACTGGACTAGACATTGTATTTTTAAAAGGAAAGACATCTTCAAAAATGTAGCATCTCTAGATTCAATTATAGTATTGTTTGAAATTCCACTAATTTCCGAGTTAATAACTAAAAATCTATTAGCACTACTATTTTGGGCATATCCTATAAAAACGGTGTCAACAGTCTTAGGACCTATTTTCTTTCTCTTTGGTTCGGAAATAGCTACCTTTGCTAAACACCCCCACATTTTCATGATACTAAGGTTAGGAACTCTTCCCTTCCATATCTCATATGGAGTTTTCTCATTATCTTTAACATATACTCTATTCAAGATGAAACAAGCATTAAGTATAGCTTCCCCCCACAAATTATCAAATAAGTCAGAACTAGTCAACATTGAATTTACCATATCCATTAAGGTTCTATTCTTTCTTTCAGCTACCCCATTTGATTGAGGAGAATAAGGAGTCATTTCATGTATTATTCCATGTTCTTCACAAAATGTACTAAGGTCAGTTAGAGTATATTCACCCCCTCTATCGGACCTTAGTCTTTTCACTTTTCTCTCTAATTGATTTTCAACCTCATTTTTATATATCTTAAACTTATTAAATACTTCATCTTTGTTCTTGATAAGATAACATAAAAATATTTAGAACAATCATCTATAAAAGTCACAAAATATTTATTTTCGGCTCTTGTTGGCGGTCTACTAGAATCACATACATCACTATGTATAAGTTCTAGAAGTTGGATATTCCTTTCTACGTTCTTATCAGGTTTTCTAGTTTGTTTGGCTTGTACACAAATTTCACACTTATGTTTAAAATCTACAAGAGATTTGGGAATAAGATTTAGATCCATCATCCTTTTGATTTTCTTTAGACTTATGTGTCATAATCTTCCATGTCATACATAGCAAGATTCAACATTAAAAACTTGACGAGAAATTTCATTAACTTCCGAAAGTACGTTCAATTTAAATAAACCATCACAAACATATCATTTGCCAACAAATATATCATTCCTAGTTATCACAACTTTATTCGACTCCATTACAACCTTATAACCTTGTTGGACTAAGGACGACCCACTAACTAAATTTCTTCTAACTTCAGGAACATGTCGCACTCCCTTCAAGATCAAAGTGTTCCCAGATGTCATCTTTAAATCTATGTCTCCAATTCCAACTACTTGTGTGACGAAATCATTTCCTAGCGTTACACTTTCTCCACTTGATTTCTGATAAGATTTAAATAAATTACGATCAAAGCAAACATGTATATTAGCCCCAGAATCTAACCACCAATCTTTATCTTGATAGGTAAAATTAACTAGGGAACAATTATACCTAAATAAGGGTTCGGCAGAATTATCTCCATCCACTAGAACATTGACTTGGGCTTTGGCTTATACAGCCCAGTCTTCTTGTAATAGCAATCCTTAACCAAGTGATTGGTTCGTCCACAAACAAAGCAAGACATCCTCTCTCTCCCTAAGCCCTTGAACTTATTATTATTATTTTTATTATTATTTTGATAGTTTTATTTTTGACCATTATTAGGACGACCATTAAACCTCTTATTCTTAAAAATTCTTCCCCTAGGTCAGAAATTGTTATGGTTGTTGTTACCATTTTTCAATAGGTTTACCTTAGGGGGTCTCTCATTTTGTGAGTTTGTACCAACCCTATGTTTTTTTTCAACCCTAAGTGCGTTTATTGTTTGGGTTAAAGTTATATCTCCTTGCTTATGTCTAAGGGTCTTAGCAAAATTATCCTAAGAAGGTGGAAGCTTGTCAATTAAGCTTGAAACTTTAAAATCTTCACTAAATGTAGTTTCACCCTTTTCAATTTTCCTCAATAATTCTTGATATTCATGGATTTGATCACCAATGGGCTTATTCTCCACCATTTTATAATTATTAAAATTAGATATCATAAACCGTTTAATTCCTTAACAATCCCATACTCGACCTCTAAAATGTTTCAAAGTTCTTTAGCGGTTGTCGTAGTATTATGGTAGACATCATAAAGATGGTCAGAAAGAGCACTAAGAATTCTATTATGACAGTGATATTCAATTTATTCAGGAGTATACGGTGAAGATGACACTTGACTAGATTGAGACTCATCTATAGTAGAAATTAAGCCTAATACGGTCAACCAATATTGAACTTATTTTTGCCACCTATGAAAATTCTGACCACCAAATTTTTCGGGTTTGACACTATTAGCTTCTTCTAGGCTAGTCATCCTTAATTTAGAATTTAAGGGCAAAGAAATAATAAGAAATATGCAAAGAACATGTATTAAATTTAAATGTCAACTGTCAAAACTCTATTTGTAACAAATTAAGAAATGTGTTTAAATTATTGTAATAGCTCTTGAAACTTTAAGTTAATATAATTTAATTCTTTTTAAGGCATGTAGCGATATATATACATATATATTTTCCAAACTTCTATCTACAGCTTGTGATTCTCATCACACTTCATAAAATTTTGCACTTGTTATATTTTGGTATTAGAGCCATTTGACGGCCTGGATAGCTACACCACTAGTGTTGTATCTGCATATTCTTACTTGTTTTAATTCTCTATCTTTTCATTTGTTAAATCACCTATTTGTTTAGTCTTACTTGGTCACCTAGCCTTTGTCTATCTAAGAGTGTGTAAGCCTCTTTATCTATCCCTCTTGTAAGTCCAGGTGTGGCAGTTTAGCAATTTTAGTCGAGAAACTGAGGATAAGTATGTTAGGGGGTATGAATCAAGTGACTAGGTTTAGTAGGTAATTTAAAATTTAAAAAATCTAGAATTAAAAATGAGTAGATTATTCAGATCTAACTCTAGGGCTAGCTCATCTAGATCTTCATCTAGCACTATACCCAATATAATGAATAAAGAAGAATATGAGTGTGAGATATCACAACCTAGTTGGATAGGATGGAATATACCAAAAGTCCCCCGTAGAAAAATTTACCAAACTTCATGGGTGCCAAAAGCATTCAATGAAGAATTATAGGTCAAGACCATTGAGTCAGTTTATGCATTAAAAAATAATGATGAAATTTGTCAACTTCTTAATAAAGAAACGCTCAAAAAGCACAAATAAAAAGGGTTTAATATTATTTACTTAGGATTAGTTCAGGTTGCCATTAAACCATTAATTCAAACTGGTAAAAATACGGTTGTCTTGTTAACCCTTACAGATGCTAGGTTCACAACATACAAACCCAGTATCATAGGATTAATGCAAGCAGGCCTTCATGACGGACCAGTTTATTTTGATTGTTATCCTGATTTCACTTTAAGTTTAGGATGCAAAAACACTGCCAAAGCCCTAACCTTAGGAATAAAGCTTCCAGGAGAAATTACTGAACTGGAGACAAAAACTGAATCAATAGTACCTATCTACAGGATTTACTATAAATGCATTACCACAAACATGAATGTGCATGCATTAAAAAAGAGTCCTAAAAAAAGTACCTTATTGATGCAGCCCAGTACCAGTAATTTCAATATACAAGTTCCCAAAAAAATTTATTGGAAAGACATTGAACTCTCAGAGTCATTGTTAGTGGAAAATGAAAACAATAAGGATGACCAGTCCACCACCACTGACTTAGAAAATGTCTAGCAGCTACCTGATGGGAGAGTTAGAATATCCTTGGACTCTGCAAGATCCAGTAGATCTAGTAGGTCATTAAATCCACCTTTAATAATTAATGAGGGAAGAAGGTCTGGTGTATGTTCCAGTATCTCCAAAAGAGATAAGGAAATATCAAAAGAACTAGAGAAAAAATTCAAACTAAAAGGAATCGCTAGTTCATCCTCCCCCATTAGCAGACCAACATACACTCCCTTAAGTGTACCCTTATAGTCTAGGTTTACAGAATTCAAAGAATCTGAAAAAGATGATTTTACACCATCTCTTTCACCTAATGCTAGTGATTTTCAAGGAAACTTAGGTGAAGAAGTCCCAATTAGCCATCACCTATGCACCATCACTAGGGAAAAAGAATTTTTTTATGCCTGATATTTACAAATTAAAGAAACAATTCAAATCTAGGAATAATGAATCTCAAAGACTAGGATTTGAAGCCTTAACTAGTAAAAAACAAAAAGAAATCTAACATAATTGGGTTAAACTAATGTACAAACTGAAGAACATATTCTCATTGATCTAATCTCCAAGATAGAGGACCCTGATCTTAAGGATAAATATGTTAAGCAGCTTAGGAATTTGTTTGTTAAAAAGACACAAAACAACTTATTCCTGAAAAATAATTAATTAGTCTTAACAAAACAATGGAACGATTCCGTAAGGAGAAAAAGAAAAAAATCACCTTACAGAATCTCCAGTGTGAAGTTAATAAATTAAAACTGGAAATAAAAGATCTCAAAGCTCAAGACAAAAAATTTGCAGAAACTTTAAGTCTTTTACAAACAGGTAATGATTTGGAGAAATCAAAGGACTCGGATCCTGAAGATCAATTTGAACCTGAAAATTTAATTAATCCATTTAGTTGCAACAGAGCATGTTCTCAGGGGATACCCGTAACCTCCACCTCTCGAGTGGAAACCTCAGGTTTAACGAACCTGCCACCTCACAGTAGATGCTCACAAACTGATGATAATAGGATTAATTTGATTAATAGGATTAGTATTCAAAAATGGCATTCTAATATTAAAATCATCATTAGTGATAATTTTGAATTAGAAACTATTACCCTTATTGATACTGGTGCAGACGTAAACTGCATCCAAGAGGGATTAATTCCAACAGTATTTTATGAGAAAACACTTGAAAGGCTTAGTTCTGCCAATGGCAGTAAAATGAAAGTTAAGTACAAACTCCCAAAGGTACATGTTTGCCAGGATAAGGTATGTTTCAAAACATCATTCCTCCTTGTCAGTAACATGACTGATCCTGTCATTCTTGGTTTACCATTTATATATCTTCTGTACCCATTTACAGTCGATATAGATGGAATAACAACCACAACTTTTGGTCAATCTGTAACTTTCAATTTTGTAACTAAACCTGAAGAAAAACAATTAAGGCAGCTCAAAGACTATTCAGTCACACAGTCCCTTAATTTAATTAATTTAAAAATTAATCAAGTGAAGTTTCTCCAAGAAGAAATTAATCACCTTAGGATTAATGAACAATTAACCAACCCAATCTTAATGCAAAAGATTGACAGGTTTAAAGAAAAAATTGGAAGCAAAAGTATGTTCTACCCTTCTTACAACTTTCTGGCACAGGAAGAAGCACATGGTAAGACTTCCATACATTGAAGGATTTAATGAGGCAAATATCTCCACTAAATCCAGGCCAATCCAGATGAACCATGAAGTAATAGAAATCTGCAAAAAGAAGATTTCTGAATTACTCAAAAATGGTATCATCAAAAAAAGTAAATCACCTTGGTCGTGTCCAACTTTCTATGTCATCAAAAATACAGAATTAGAAAGAGGAGTTCCAAGGCTAGTAATTAACTACAAACCATTAAATGTTGTTTTAGAATGGATTAGGTATCCAATTCCAAATAAACAGGATTTAATTAAAAGACTCAGTAAGTCTGTAGTATTTTTAAAATTTAATCTCAAAAGTGGTTATTGGTAGATACAGATCCATCCAGAAGATAGATACAAAACTGCTTTCACTACCTCTTTTGGTCATTATGAATGGAATATCATGGCATTTGAACTAAAAATGCTCCCAGTGAATTCCAAAACATAATGAACGAAATTTTTAATTATATTAGTCATTTTTCTATTGTCTACATAGATGATTTTCTCATCTTCTCCAAGTCAATAGAAGAACACTGGAAACACCTTAATGCTTTCTTAGAAATTGCCAAGCAAAATGGTCTTGTCATTTATGCACCTAAAATCAAGTTGTTCCAAACCTCAGTAAGGTTTTTAGGATATAATATCCAACAGTCCACCATTGTTCCCATCAACAGATCTATCCAATTTACAGATAAATTCCCTGATGAGATCCTTGACAAAACCCAATTGTAAAGGTTCTTAGGTTCCCTAAACTATGTTTCTGACTTTTATCAGAATCTTAGGAAAACCGTTAAACCTCTGTATGACAGACTCAAAGGAAATCCTCCTTGGACTTTTGTTCATACATCTATTATTCAAAAGGTCAAGCAGTTCATTAAAACTCTGCCTTGTCTTGGTATACCTTCAGTTGATTCATTCAAAATCATCCAAACTGATGTCGCCGATGTTGGTTACGGTGGTATCCTCCTTTAGAGAGAATCTCCTAATTCTCCTGAACAATTGTCCGATTCCACTCTAGAATTTGGAACAAAGCACAAACAAATTATAGCACTATTAAAAAAAAAATTATCTATTGTCCTGTGTGTCTCAAAATTCCAGAATGATATATTAAATCAGAAATTTCTAATTCGTGTTGACTGTAAATCAACAAAACATGTTTTGGAAAAAGATGTTCAAAATATTACTAGTAACCAAATTTTTGCCAGATGAAAATCTATTTTGAGTATTTTTTATTTTGATATTGAGTATATTAAAGGCAGTAATAACTGCATCCCTGATTTCCTAACCCGTGAATTTCTACAGGAACCTCATGGCGGACAGGAAAAGTCAATCCGGAACCTCCTCTAAAAACCCGGGGGCGAAGAAGGATAAACAAAAAATAAGTAGTATTTTTGCCTCAGATAAGACAAAAAGCTGATTTGCCACTAGCATTACCAGCTCCTTACCCTAGCCAATTGTCAGTCCAACTGACAAATGCACCCCAAACTTCTATTTCTAACCGTTACCAAGTCTTGGGTAACCCTAATCCAACCAGGCCAGTAGCCCAATCAATATTAGTCACTAGGCCAGTAGCCTTGCCGACTACCCAAGTTTATCTAGCCACTTTCACACAAATGGCCCAAGACCGCCCACTAGGCAAATGATTAACCCATATGTTCCTCACCATGTCCAAGAAGTCCATCAAGGCTCAAAAGTTGATTACCTCAAGGCCTATACACAAAATGTATGTGCCATTGAACCTCCTTATACTCATATAACCGACCCAGCAGTGTTGGCCCAATCATACTTACCTACAGGATGGACCTTTATCCCATCAGATCTTGAAAAAACTCATACCTTTTATCAAGATATCCTATATTTTACCAAGACCTTTGTTACTAAGGCAATTAATGATAAGAATAACCCAAACAAGGTTATTTATCATTCCTTGCATTTTTAAAAAATATATTTGTCAGTGAATGAGACTCTCACCCTTCTTTACTCAGAGAGTTACCATATCATTACAGACCATTTAATTACTATGATTACAAAGAATCATAGTTCAAAGTCTTACTCCACTAGAATGCGGACTATTCCCATTCCTGGTTCCTTAAATTCGACAAAGATTTCAAGAGCCAGATTCCTGCTTGGTTCGCACAGTAATGGTATATGCACGGCCCCATTACTGGAATCTTTCCTGTTGATCTTCAAGTTTAAATTAATGTCTTCTCCTTTTTTTACCAACCTAGTAATCACGAGAGTCAATTTTCTTTTTTACTAATGTTTGTTTGCAGGTGCAGAGTTCCTTGGATCCTTAAGTGGAAGTGGGAATTTGCAGGGTTTAACCTTGTTAGGCAATTCTATGCTAAATGGTGGCTCAGGTTCTAGCAACAAGACATCATTGAGCTTGTCCAAAAAGACTTTTCAGTAATGATACCGACCCTAGTAGCGGTCCCACAAGCCTTACCTCCAACAACTCCAACAACTCTGACTAAGGCGGTCATACCACCTCTCACGGCTTCAGAAAAGTCACAGAGTTCGGTACAACCTCCGAAGGCCAAGCAAAAGGAGAAGAAATTCTCATCTAAGGATTCTTCCTCTAAAAAGAAGTCTTCCAAGAAGAAGAAAACAACACTAATGTTAAAGCTTCTTCAAGACTTAGACAGTGACAGTGACTCATCCACCTCTTCTCAAGGATCAGTAAACCTTGTAGACACCCTCCAAAATGCCCAGAATCCATATGAAGACTGTGATGACCTTACTCTTGACTTATCCTCCTCGTGATTCTTACCCTTACTTGTGATAGCTTCACTCACTACTTTCTCATTAAAGAAAGAAAAGTTGTCTGTCACATGTAATGATAATGACATCACTCCATCACTCGGCCCTTTCCATAAAAGCAGTCGACAGCCATCATGCTTATCTGCTTTTCCACCGAAAGCAGATTCCCCAGACAGAAGCCGAACCCGCTAGTCCCACCAGTCACCTTTTCCACCGAAAGCAGAAGGTGAAAGCATTTCTACCCAGAGTTAAAGCAAAAGGGAAATCATTGTAACAATTCCCTCAGCAATCCTTACCTCTATATAAGGATTTCACTTCTTCATTAAAGGGCAAGTCGTTTCAGACTGACATTACACGCCTGTAAACACTTCACCCTACCTCTCTGATATTGTAAAGCCTTCTTCATGATGCAAAAAAAGAGCTCACCCATTCTCACACTTCTCCACTAGATCATTAGTTCTAGTGTTATAAGTATTTATCTTTATTTTTCTGTATTGTAATTTGTATGTGTTAATAAACCATTTTCTTCAGAAAAGAAAATTATATTTTTCAAACTTCTATCTACAGCTTGTGATTCTCCTCACACTTCATAAAATTCCGCACTATATATA